>VXAK01006020.1:0-15627 GCA_013399435.1 Arenaria interpres
TCTATGATTTTATGATTCTACTCCCCTTTCCAATGTTTTCTTATAGATGATTGCAACTTTTAATGACTTAGTTTTTCTCATTATGGCTCACTCCATAGATTCAGGGCTGCACACTCTGTAATTGTGTACAGCTTCATTAAGAAAATGTCAGTAGCATTTCATGTTGCCCATCTGCTTGGTGCAGAAAGAAAGGGCTCAACTGCCTGCTTCAGGCAGGGGGGGCAGGAGCAGACAGATAGGCCTGGTGCATGCCCCTACAACTCCCAGCTGCTGCAGAACATCCTTGCTCCGGCATCCTTCCCCCTCTGGAAGAAACACAAGGGACTCGAGTCAGGCCCTCCTAATTAAAAGAGTGTAGACAAATACAGGCTTCACATCACTTGGTGGAGACTCTCCCAAGGGATCTTTCTGCATCCTGAACAAATCTATACTTATGAAATCAATGGTAACAACAAACTCCAATGTGAAGAAGGCTTTGGATAGTGGGATTGTTCTAAAATGAAAATAAAAATTGTTCACTTAAAATAACTAATAGTTTTACCAGGCACTCAGAGCCTTTCCTTGGCTTACAGACAATCAGAGAAACAAAGTTTTGCTATCCTTATGTTCCCTTCATGACATCCAGTTTCATCCCTCAGCTGTAATTTTAGCCCTCTGGCTGGGAGCAGAATTAGGCTTACTTAACTGAGCTCCAAGCAAGACAAGAAAGCCCTCGGTGAATAAGGCAGATGCACCGGCTGTCCTGATTCTAAGGCTTTCTATTTGCAGAAAAATGCCCAGCTCTTCCAAGGACGGAATTTGCTGATGTTACTGCTGAAACATATCCAGTGGGGACCAAACTGTATTATAAATGTGACAGTGGCTACACGAGAAGAAGTGGCCAGTACCCGGGAATTCGGTGTCAGAGTATACAGCAGGGTGCTTCTTGGGTCTACACGGAATTTGAATGCATTGGTAAGTGATTATTGTCCTTTTTCTACAGTTGTAGAGGTGTTTTTCAGATGATGGGTGCTTTGTCTTTGCTCTGCTATTAGTCCTGCAGTAATTCAGCAAATACAACTTTTTCCACAGATGAGAAAATTTTGTTGTCAGTGGCTCCCACAATGGAGTTAGACATTACACAGAAGCCAGAAAGAAAAACACAGAGCTCTGCACACCAGAAGCGAGGAAACCTTTCAGAGTTTGACCAGAAAGGTGAGTAAGAACCTATTCATTACTGTAACACTTCTTCCACTGATTTCCATGGACATATTGTAAGAACAATGATTAATTTTTAATTATTTTAACAGACAGAAAGAAAAAAAAAATTGCTATAATATCCTGGCTGAACAAGTGATATGGTGTAAATGAGCATTTTATATCCTAACAGAGTTAGGAAGGCTTGGTATATCCTCTTGTCTATATTTTGTAAAAATACAAATCTTGTTCCTTCAAAAAGCAGTAGGTAAAATTTATCTGCTTTGACCACGTGCTGTCTTGTGATCCCACAGATTTTTGTGGTCCTCCCAAGACTATTCCGCATGCCTCTTTAAGCCTGAACAAGCAGTATTATGTGGGGCAAGTATTGCATTTCAAATGCAAGAGCGGTTACGATAAGCGATCCCCCACCTCTGGCTCCCGCACGTGCATGAAGGTGAATGGCAAAATCATCTGGACCCCCCTTGACCTGCAATGCACCAATGACAGCAGCTATAGTGACAAGTGGCCAGGTAAGATGGTTGCTTTGGCATCAGATTGGTGTCATGACCTGTTCATGCAGGGTCCAGACCTCCCAGCTCAGCACATCAATCTTGCTTGGGGTTTGGAATGGAGACATCAGCGACTTCAGGGCTCTGACACTGATGGAGATGTCATCTCTAACTGATAGAGATTATATGTCTGGGGAGGATATAGCTGCATCCTATCGTCTTGGGTGTTCTTTCATACTAACTGCAAAATTGCAGGCATTTGCGAGCAGATAGAGACACACTGTCATGCACTGGGAAGAAAATAATAGAATAAGCCTTTCTCTTTCTCCTTCCTCCTGGGAGCTATTGGTTATCTATTGTCACTTCACAGTAAGGCACTCTAAAGAGGTATATCTAAGGCTCAGGGTTTTAGGATCCAGAATTTAGTTGGTCCATAGCTAAACCTGAGTAACGTGGCTCAGTTCTTAACTTAATACTCAGGGTGCTGTTTTGAACAAAGAGACAGCAAGAAGCCCGCCAACATCGCACTGCAGACTTTATGAACCCAGATTGAGGAGGACTAGCACCATAGTGGTCTGGAAACTTGAGTTTCACTGCTTAGGGAGCCAGTGGGTCTGCAGAACCTCTGCCTCTTGATTTTATGCTTTCAGACATGTTAATGAAAAACAAAAAGACCTTCATGACCTCTATGTCACCCAAATTACCTGCCTTTTCTGATAGCATCTCTCCAAACTCTACAATCATTGAGTTCAATATACAGAGAGAAAAGAGACCCCCTTTCCCAAGCTTCTGTGATAGCACTGACGGTCTTGGACTCTCTCTGGATGGCAAGCAGAGCTATTGTAGGTGGAAGGGCCCAGCTGTCCATCATCTCTACAGTCCTCAGGCTTTTATTACCCTTCCAACCTCCTCTGAGGTAGGGGAGTGCTGTGGGCTTATTTTACGGAGGTGGGAGCCGGGGAAAGGTTCCCAAGTGGACTTTTCCTACCAACAGAGAGTGGAAAAAACTGGTTTCCACCAGTAGTTGGGCCTTTAAGGGGAAATTAATCTTGCAGAACTGTAGACACCTACTGCATAATGCCTACATCTGAGTTTGACTGCCTTTATAACCATCACAAGGGAATAGGTGTTGATGTTACCTGCCCTATTTCACAAGTCTATTTTAGCCTGAGAAGAATCACACCCTTTAAAGGGTTGTTTCTCCCCAGTGACTATAGTAGAGCCCAGATGATTGTCTCAGAGGCCACATCTACGTAATGGTAGGTCAGATGAATGCCAACCCTTGTGACCCATCCCAGGTCATGTGGTAGAGCAGGATGCTTTGTGCAGGCCCTTTTGCCTGCAGAGTGACCTTTCAGGTGACATTCAGCCATCGTTGCCGCTCGTTGCTGCTCTGACTGTAAGAATGAATCACCTTATTCACTAGACACACTATTTCAGCATTAACCCAGGACCTTTTCCCCTTCTTCATAGATCCATCTGTTTCCCTGTGGTGCCCGGTTCAGATTGTTTCAGGTACAGTAGTCACAGTTTATTGTTTGGTCTTTCCTCCTCCTTCAGGACAGTCATTTTTTTTCCATTGATAATTTCACTTGGTGCTATGAGGATGAAAGAACTTCTTGCTATGATGGAAAAAACCCATCAAATCACCAGTCCTATAAAATGATATTAAATAGTCAAAGATCACAAATATTTGAAATTTTAAAATTAGGATTATGAAAAACATGAGATTGGATGATGAAATAGGCCATCTAGGCCTTTCATTCAACACAACAATAACTGCAGTTTCCTGCAGACGTACACTCACATCTGAGCAAGGTCAGGTCTTTACATGTAGCACACCAAATATTTATTCCCCTAAAATGTAGCCTTTCTCTTTGTTTTGATGTTATGTCTTTAATGGGGGTAGATAAGGAATATCCTCCCCTTTCTCAGTGCTTATCCCAGCATTCAGCATAAAGAGACCACTCTTACAAGACCTCTTGTTAAAAACCTGCCCGTATCTCATACTGGCTACAGTTTAGAGCTTCCTATTCAGGTTAAGGGAGAAATTCAATTAATTTCTTGTACCAGGGAAGTTTTGGATTACATTTCTGGGGAAAAAGAGTTCCCTTTTGAAGCCATCTTTCCAAATCCTAGCTTGGCATCTTGAAAGTCATCCTTCCCAATCTCACATGAAAAGAAGATCTTAGCTGGATCTCATTCCCTGGAAGATGCAGTTCACTTCATGCTCACCATTAATAGATATCAGATCAGCACATATGTTGATATCCAGGCTGGAAACATCTATTTGATGGCCAAGAAACGAACACGGCAATTACTAAGTTTGCTGCGCAGTGGGACAGCTGTCAGACCTAGCCTGACTCTACCCTCGTCACTGCTTTGATGCTCCTCACCAGAAGAGCAAATTGATACAAAATCAAGAATTTGTCTCTCTTCGTAGGTTCGACTTATCCATCCTCTTCCTCCTCAGTGACACTGCCAGTGACAGGTATGCCATTTTGTTAATTGGACTCAGACTTGACCGATCCCCCCAAGCAGTTACTTTGCCTTTCAATTTGGCGTTCTAATAAAAAGATCTATCTCTGTCATAAGAGCTAATAAATATAGTTCAAGACATGTCTATGCCCATGTATTGGATGAGAAGTCTGTAAAGAAAGTGTAAATAGAGACTGTTTAAGCACTTAAGCTTTTTATAAAGAGGTTTTAAAAGACTCATAAGGGATGCAAAAGAAAATAGATTGATCAATAGTCTAGTTTTTAAATGAAGCAATTTTCAGTTTCTTTCTCTGAGACTTTCTGTGAATTCAGTGAATAGCTTCAACTGGAAAAAAACAGGAAAAATGTAAACATTTAGATGATGTGTTTCTTTCATATTTTCAAAGGGGTAAAAAAAGGATGGGCAAATAAAATATTTTCTCACAGCTAAACTGATGCATTTAGATCAGTCTGAGGAGATTTTCTTCTCCCTCTTCCTCATCCTCCATTGAACGATTAGCTGCTAAAATAGAAATTGTCTCTTACTGTGTGTATACTCAAGACTTTGTACAAGGGCTCTCGATTCCAGCTGGAGTCTGCTGACAACTGTAGCACACATTGTAATAAAGAGGAATAATGGAGTGAGATAAAGGAAAGGAAGGAGGAGTATTGCAAATTATGCCAAAGACGGCAGCATCAGTAGCCCCTGGTTATTTGGCCATGGACACTCTCTGGTTGCCCAGGTCCTCTCTGACTGGGTCCTGTTTGCCCCAGGGAGCATAAAAATGCGGTGACATGGAAGAACTCTTGCCTTTGGGCATAGGAGCAAAATGAGCCCCTATCTCAGGTCTTGCCTGTTTCTCCCAGTTGGAGTAATTGAAATAATTAAGATAACTCCTGGTGCTAACCATGTTGATTTTCTGTTTTAACAGCTGTCTTTTTGGTTCTGCTTATCATTCCTACTGTCTTTGTGTGACTCGCCGAGTAGAGAATACAGTAAGCAGGAAGGAGCCAGGAAAATGTGGAATCTAAAAAAAAAAAAAAGGAAAAGCTATCAATTGGATCAGCCATCTCACCATTGCACCACTTAGATTTCTGAATACCTTCTTAGGTATTAAATGAATGAACCTGGATTTTGGGTTGCCTGGTTCAGCTATTAAATACTGGCAGAAGAAGAGGAGGAATCAGCTTTTGAAATCAAAAAGCACACTTTGTCCCAGCCATTGTGGAACTGAGAATGGCAGTTCAAATAATGGGTGCAAAATGAATCCCATGGGGAAATTAAGGTTGATTATGCAAATATGTTGGTTTCAGATAGATTACACAATCAGTCTTCTTCTCTCTGGCTAACCTGTGGGAAGTCTCGTGGAGCATCTGCCACCACGACCATGTAATTCTTCTTCCTTCTTCCCACTGATTTCTCATGTCATGATTTTCTGTGTCATGGCAACTTTGTACTTCAGACTTCCTCCTTACAAGGAGTCTGGTCTCCTCACTGTTTCTATTACTACACTGAGATGCACAAAGACTGTTCCTGTTCACATGCTCTCTAGCCTACGTAATCCAAGATGTCCCTATTTGACACTTGGGAGTTCTCCTCTTCTCCTCTCTCTTTTCTGATCCTTATCCCCATTTCTCTTCATGTTCCTTACTAATTACTGATAGGCTCTGGTTGTCTGCTGAATGGGCATTTTTCTCAAAAAGGAGGAGGACCTTGTGAAACCACATCGTTGATGCTTTTTTTTAGCCAGTTCATGATAGAATAAAGCCATAGAAAGCACAGACAATGCTTTGAAACATGTTTTAGTGAAGATAGTCAACTGTGGTGCAGATTGCCTGGGATTTCTGAGGATATGATTGGTGAAAAATTGGCAAGAATGATCTATGTTTCACTGGCCCTGTCATGAAACAAGTGACAAAATAGCCAACACCAGATGAGATAGTAACTGAGATCCTAAGCGCTGTCTTCTGCAGAAAGTACTGTGTACTGTCTCACAGTAGCTATAGAAGAAGCCATAGAAAACCTGCCTCTTCACAGTATTTTTCCTGCTGTTAAGAAGACTTCTCGGGGAATTGTGGCATTCAGATCCAAACTTATGAAATCTATGTCTTGCCACACAAGAAAACAGATTGCACCAGTGACTCCAAGACCAGCAGTGGTAAACAAGGAGGAAGCCTTGGACACTCAAATCCAACATGTGAAGGAGGCAGAAAATATTATGGCTTAATTCTTCTGGGGACAGAGTGACTTTCCACCTACAGAGAACAAATGGAGGGAGTGCACCCCATCATTGACAGATGGGGAAAGAGCCCTGCCTGAAACTGCTTCCCAGAAACACTTCTCCTCCTCCTACCATACAGCAGATGTATCGCTAGCAAAACTGCAGCCTCTCCCAAGCGACCAGGTGTGCATATGGACCGCTCACCCAAGCACATTAGATGACAGCACTGTTGTTACAGCCCACACACCATCTTCCCCACAAAGAGAGATACTTGGACACCTGATGTCCCTCCACCCCTTTCCTACCCAGATGGGCCAAACCCGGTCACGCTTTTCTCCTCCTCACACTGTTTCTTTTGGAAAAGGAAATTAAACCCATTTGCCCTCCACACATAAGCTGAGAATCTTACTGGACTCCCTCATGGTTCCGTATACACACATATTTTTCATCACCCCCCTCTCCCCAATTATTTTAGACTAACCCCTTCCACAACAGTTGCTACATTATTCCTCCAGCTCAGAGAAGGGTGCTGCAGATTGTGGCAGTTGAATAATTTGACAGCTCCTTTCGTAGCCTCAGAGCACCAAAGAACCAAGCGCAAAGGCATTTGAGGACAGACTCAAGCATACACAGTACTTGACATGTACCTATATTACAGAATCACAGAACCACCGTGGTTGGAAGGGACCTCTGAGATCATCGAGTCCAATCTCAAAAAAACCCCAAAAAACCCAACAACAACAACAAAAAAAACACCAAACACAACACCCCACCACAACACACCCACCCACAAACCAATAATCTTGGGTACTAGAGCATGCCCTGAAGAGACATGTCTACATGTTTCTTAAATCCCTCCAGGGATGGTGACTCCACCACCTCCCTGGGCAGGCTGTTCCAGTGCCTGACCACCTTCTCAGTAAAGTCATTCTTCCTAATATCTAATCTAAACCTCCCCTGCTGCAACATCAGACCATTTCCTCTGGTCCTGTCATTATTCCCTTGGGAGAAGAGGCCAACACCCACCTCTCTACACCCTCCTTTCGGGTAGTTGTAGAGGGCAATGAGGTCTCCCCTCAGCCTCCTCTTCTCCAAACTAAACATGCCAGGTCCCTCAGCCTTTCCTTGTATGACTTGTTCTCCAGACCCCTCACCAGGTTGGTGGCTCTCCTCTGGACACGCTCCAGCACTTCAATGTCCTTCCTGTAGTGAGGGGCCCAGAACTGAACACAGTACAAGTGTATACCCACAGTATTAGTGGGTATACCCCCTAGTATTAGTGGGAATTGGCGAAGTTTGACTAGTCTTCTGCCACCTTTTCGCCACGTCCAGCCTGGTAGGATGGGGTTCATCTGACAAAATGCAAGCATCTGTGTCTGACAATGGGAAGAAACAAGTCCCTTTAGAAAACAGTTCGTCTCACCCCATTGTCTATATATATGCCTGTATGTGCATATTTATTTATTTATGCCACATATACACACATATGCGTGTGTATATATATATGCGTGTATATATATATATATATACACACACACACAGAGGTCTAAAGGTACCTGTTTCTCTGCATTTACTCTAAATGGTGCCCAGATTGACCAGATTAGCTACAGATGTTTACATGGCATATGTCAAAAGCAAAATGGGATGAATCCCTTTGTTATAATTCAGGAGGCATGAGATCTTAGTGTAGTTTTCTATTTTTTGACAGTGCATATGTGCCATTGCTTTACTGATTTGTATTACAGTTGAGTTATTCTCACTCTGAAGCCTTGGTATTTATACTTCCCATGGCTTTTTTTTATTCCTTTTGGAATAGGACTTATTTGTACTACATATCTTTATAAAGATGGATGTGTAATGGTCTATTACATGGTGTTATTTTGTATGGGAGCAAACAACAATCTGTATTTACGCAATAGATGATAGGTTTTCACACCTGTCAGATGTTTCAAAGGCTGCAGGCAGTGGTACTGAGCTCTTCTCCTTCATTTGGTTGATGCACGTTACTTATTGCTAACATACCTCCATTAAGCGCGGCAGTTAGGCTGGCAAGGTTTGTCCTGCTCAGGCACTGGAGAAGGCTAAATGTTTCATCTGCTCCTAACATGCACATTTTTATGCAGATAACAAGAGCAGAGTCATATGTCTCCTACTGCTCTGCTGTTTTTTCTTCCTTTCCCTAGCCAGCTTGGCTCACGGGCTCGCTCTCCACATATTTGGCTTTGTTTCTTGGAAATTAAGGGAAACACACTGCTGGTAAGGAACCTGTAAGCAACAGTGGGTTACGGGCTGGACAACTATTATGGAGTTTAATTTTTCTAGGTTTTGATGTCTACATAGAGAGTCTGAACCCAGGTCACCTCCAGCATGGGAGCTGTATATGTACTTTATGTATATATACTTTATTGGGAAGCTGTAACTCGCAGCTAAGCTGTACTTTACCTCTTGGTAGGGCCTGTTGGCTGTCTGGGGAAGCGTTTGTATCTGATGCTTGAGCCTTAAACATGACAAAGAGCACATGGAAACCAGTAGGACCCAATCTTGTAGCAAAACACCACCACTGGAGGAGGCTGTGGCCAAAGGGGCACCATCACTGTTGTGCTTTCTTTGTGGCCACTCTCAACTTGTTTTACATGAGAAGTGCTGGTTGATATTTTTATTTTGTAGACTTTGATTTTCTCAGCATGGATATATCTAATAAACTATAACAATGAATTGTTCTGGTTGATTGAAAGGCAGCTTGTTCTTGCTATTGATCCAAACTTTGAAAAATATGGGATTTATTTTCCATTACATTCTAATTTTAACCAAAGGTGTGACAAACTCAGGAACGTGTTTCAGGTAGGTTTATTCTAAAGACCTGTACTGAAGCTCACATCACACATACACTATCACAGCTAACCTTTAAAATGCAGAAGGAAACTGAAAATATTTGAGCAAAAGAATCTCTGGCAACATAGTCTCGAACATAGCTAATGGCAGCAATTAATAGATTTTTACAATCTAAGGGCAGTGGAGCTCCTGTAGCCCTAACCCTCCCCAAGGGCTGGAAACACACATACTCCTGTACCACGGCCAGGAACCCAAGTGTGAGAAAATATGTTTTTCCAGAAGTCTGCAGTGTAAGAGTCAATTTGCCCATTGCAATGTGTCATCGTATGTGCCTTCATATAGGCGTTTCTGTATGTGAGCTTGTCCCATCACAGTGGAGACAAGAGAGACTCAGCTATTAAATGCAGGTATCCACCCTGATTGAATAGTTTTCCAGACCCCATGGATTACATCAACAGGACCTCCATTGACTCTGCTGGAAGCTCAGACAGCAGCTTACATGGTGACCCCTACAAATTGATCTGGTTGGCTAAAGAAGGTATCTGAGACACCACAGGGAGTTAGAAGCATCTACATAGGGCTGGAAGCTACAATACAGGACCTACGGGAGGCCTGTCCTCCTCTGCACTGGTAGCTGAAAGCCAAGCAGCACCATAGCACAGAAAAGAACATGGACCTGTTGGAATGGGTCCAGAAGAGGGCCGTGATGACAATCAGAGGNCAGAAATTTTGTCACTCTGAGGGCGGTAAAACAGTGGCTGCCCACAGAAGCTGTGGATTCCTCATCACTGCAGGTGTTGAAGACAGGGTTGGATGGGGCTTTGAGCAACCTGGTCTAGTGGGAGGGGTTGGAACTCAATGATCCTTAAGGTCCCTTCCAACCCAAACCATTCTATGATTCTTTGATTCTATGCTTCTATAATTCTATGATTCTATGATTTGTTTGTGCCCAGCCTGCAGAATTACCCACACGTGTAAACACCTACTATAAGATGCCCCAATAAGTGAGCTGGAACCCAACCCTAGGAGTCATGAACACTTGCAGAATCTGTCACTCACCTCTGTAAATTCATTGCTGAAAAAAACCTGATAAAAATATTTCCTGCCATCATAAGACAAAATAATTTCTTAAGTTTAAATTTAAGTATTTTTTGGGGGTTGCAATGACAAATGAAAATAATAGGTGGGTAACTTATGCACAGGTACTGGTCAGTGGCTCATGTCTTAGACAATTTAGGTAGTAGCTATAAGGCAAGGTTGACAAGGAGTGCAAGGAGGCAGTGAAACAGTACAGATCAGCCTCTGAGTCACAGCCTGGGCACTGCAGCCACCTACACTTTTTCTAGATTCGCTTTTACATTTTCTGTAAGAATAACAGCGTGGCAGGGCGAATATGTGCTCACCTGGGGAGCATAAAGGCATGTGAGCAAAGACTTCAGGACACCAGTTCTACCAGTGATTTCCAGGTCTCTAATTCTCTAATTATTTTCTCCTCCGGTCTTTCTGCAGAAGAAATCGGGGGAAGATACTCCCTAATTAAAGTTATTCCCTAACTAAGTTTCATTTTTAAAGCTGCGTCATTCATGCTCATACCAAATATGATCCTTTCTGTCAAAAGACTCCAGAGGAGTCATTCCAACTGTCGGGAGGTCCATGTGGGAGGAGGGTGCAGTCCGTGGCTGCAGGGCAAAGAGCTGCTGCATAAAAGGTTTAGGTCTTTTGCCAGAAATGAAACTGGTTCTTCTACCCCACCAACAGTCTCCACCTTCCTGTACCTTCCTAACACAGCCCTTTCCACCACCTGATGTACTGCTAGGACCCAGACGTGCAAATGATCCAAGAGGTCCAGCCGGGTTGAGGGCTCTGAAAGCAATGCTCAGAACCTGGCGACCCTCAGAGAGGATCCCCCAGGGAGATGTCACCGTAGGTGTCACCAGGAAACCTCCCACCTCCTCAGGGAAGCTGGTGGCAGCACCGCCGCAAGCTGACAAGAAAGTTGATTTCACTCAGCAGGTCTGGGGCGGGAGGTAGGTATCAGAAACACCCTGCTTCAGCGTTTCCAGACTGAAATTCTCAGAATTTCCATTTCAAGGGGAATTTGGAAACTCTTGGGGTTTCGTTCTGATTCAGAGTGAAACCACATTTTGAAGTGACAAAATTTCCTGTGCACGAGCAGCCCTGTTTTCCAGCTTGCTCTGCTCAAAACCAGAGGTTTCTCTCTCCTCCAATTTTTAGTGTTTTCATGCTGCCCAAACTCCCTTTAGAACTTGCTAAAGTTCTGATTTAGGGCAGAGTAAGAGGAAAATAACAAAGCTGAAAGTTTTTATCGCAGAATCATAGAATCGTAGAATGGTTTGGGTTGGAAGGGACCTAAAGGATCATCAGCTTCCAACCCCCCTGCCATGGGCAGGGACACCTCCCACTAGACCAGGTTGCTCAAAGTCCCATCCAACCTGGTCTTGAACATGTCCGGGGATGGGGCATCCACAGCTTCTCTGGGCAACCTGGGCCAGTGACTCACCACCCTTACAGTAAATAATTTCTTTTAATATCTAGTCTAAATCTCCTCTCTTTCAGTTTAAAACCATTACCCCTCATCCTATTGCTACACTCCCTGGTAAAGAGTCCCTCTCCGTCTCTTCTGTAGGCTCCCTTCAGGTACTGGAAGGTTGTTAGAAGGTCTCCCTGGATCCTTCTCTTCTCCTGGCTGAACAACGCCAACTCTCTCAGCCTGTCCTCATAGGAGAGGTGCTCCATCCCTCTGATCATCATCACGGCCCTCTTCTGGACCCATTCCAACAGGTCCATGTCCTTTCCAGTGCTGAGGACTCCACAGCTGGACACAAAACTCCGGGTGAGGTCTCATGAGAGCAGAGGGGCAGAATCACCACCCACAACCTGCTGGCCACACTTCCTTTGGTCCAGCCCAGGATGCGGTTGGCTTTCTGGGCTGCCAGCGCACACTGCCGGCTCATGTAGAGCTTCTCATCCACCTGATGGTACTTTCCTTTTTAGCCTTAACTCACAGTGCACAGTAAAATGAAGACAATTCTATCTTAATTTTATGGATTGGAAATGGGGTCACTGAGGTGGCTTTGTAAACCAGTCTCAGTTCCAGCACAGTGCTCCCAGCATTCAAAGATCTTAAAGTCCCAGGAGTAAATTACTATTCACCATTTATGCGCATAGCAATTTGTTAAAACAAGTCTTCATTACCTGAAGGAAGAAAACATGAGCAGGTTACTCAGAAAGAGACAAAATTCAGGTCACAGAACTGGTGGAAGAGATGTGGGTGTCTAATTTATCAGAGTGCAAATTTACATTATAAGTACTTTACAGAAGCCAACATGATACTTGGAAAGCAAACATTAGTTCATAGCAGGACACCTGGCATCTTGGATCTGAAAATATTAATTTCACTGATATCATTATGGCATCTGGAAAAAAAAGCCTTCCCAGCAAATATCCTGGGAGTCATGTAAAATTGTATAGACACAGCAAAAAGTCTTTCAGTGTGAACTCAGCACATGCAGTGTTAGTACATGGTTTTCCTCTTCCCCAGTTTAAAACTCGTAATTCCTCCATATCAGATATGTGATCTCCATTGTCCTTCCTGCAGCAGGTTTTCTCCAAGCCTAGTTTATATCTGATCTGGCAGAAGTGTTTCCTCTTCTCCATCTACTCATTTGCTATCTCTATGCAAATACGTTCAATGACCCAATTGTTTTGGTGGTGCTATTCCCCTTCTATAACAGACTTTTCTGCTATCTCAAACCTTTAGTTCATATATTCAGGACCCTTCTGCCTACGCCATGCTGGGTTTTGCTCCAGGAGTTGCTGACCATGATTCTAGCCCTTTGATTCAAGAAAGGGCACTAAAGATCATACAGAAGACGCTGCAGACATGCAGAGATCCATGATCCATTGTTCCTTCATTTAACTAGCTAGCAATACTATTTCACGTATTTGGATGAAGAATCAAGAGGGATAATTGTTTTTCAAGTCTCCAGGCTTCGCAGATTATTCGGTGACCTTGCAACACCAATGCATAACATGTGAAAACAGAGATGTTGTTTGTTTTTCAAGAAATTGAACATTCATCTATTCTAATAGCTACCAGCAAGATAAAGCAGTTAGGTTAGTGGAATGATATTTTTTTTTCCTTTTTATAGATCCACATTTAACCGAAGACAGGAAATTCCCAGTGGGACCTCCTGTGAGAATCCAGAAACTCCCTCTATGGCTTTAAGCCTCGTTCCCCAGGAAAAAGCCTGTCCCTCCAGGGTGAGATCAAGAGATGTGCACTCCTCCTGGGCAATCAGAAGGTTGGTGGAGCCACAGACACAACGTGTTTCGCTCAGAACCAACCACAGTACATTTGTTGCCTCCATGAAAGAGATAGGCAAATCCAACAGCAGATGGAGACGACATCTCCCTTGCCCAGAAGATCGCAAAGTCCCAGTAAGGTGCTCCCAGACTGCCTTCCCCATGTGGCAGACAGAGACGCTCCTGGAGAGCTTTACAAATAGCCATATTGCATTTACTCTTGCAAAATGTTATAGCTGCTCAAAATCTGGAAACATCAAAGGAGTTTGGCCCAGCTGCCGTCTCAAGCAGAGGCCAGACAATGCCACTTTCTTGTTTCCTTCTTTTTTGGGACCAGATGTGACAACAGGTTCAGTTCAAGGAATATGAACCAGCGGTGGTTTTGGAAAAGGACTAAGCAAACTCCACGATCCAGCCCTTTGCATGGCAGTGAGCTTAGACAGCAGCAGAGCTCTCTGCGAGCTGTGTGCCCTTCCAAACAACCCCATCGGGCAATGCAACGAGCCACAGGGCTAACGGGCTTCAGCTCCCAGCATCCCCTCGCAGTTCCTGGGCAAAATCTTTTTTCCTTTGTGTCTAAAATCCCAGAGACCCACTGGTACCCAGACCTCTCCCCAAACATGGACGGACACAAAGCAAACTGTGAAGTTACCTTCCCATCTCAGTGCAGCTGTGTCTTCCCAGTGGACAGAGGATCTTCCCACCCCACTGGGTGAACATGCACCACGCATGGACTCGTTAGGGGCTCACCAAAGGGCTGAATCCGTATTCCCTGGTCATAGCCACGGGCAGCAGAAACCAGAGGCAATCACAGATGAAAGCTGCCTGGGTGGATGCTCCTGAAGCTGGGGACCACGGGGCTGGTGCAGCCCTCTGCTCAGCTCCAAGCCGGGGTGCTGCATGAGGCACCTCTGATATCTGCTGGAAGCCAGCCTCCAAGATGATTCATTTAATTTTTTTGGCTTCATATGTATTTTACATGCTTGCTGTGGAGGGGAGCGCATTTCTGAGTACTGCCAGGGGAAAAGGTCCTGGGGAGTGCCCCAGGAGCCGATGGAGGGGTGACTCACAGGGGTGGTCAGGGAGTGGGGGATTCCAGCAGAACCTGGAAAGCAGGGGCGGCAGGGCATGGGACGAGTAGTGGCAAGGATGAGTGTGGTTTCAAGCCCCAGAGGGCATGAGGAGGTCGTTGAGTGAATCAGAGGAAGCCCCATGAGCAAGCCCAAAAGTGTCAGCAGAGGTCCCTCAACCAGAAATCATAGAATTATAGAATCATATAACAGTTTGTGTTGGAAGAGACCTTAAAGATCATCGAGTTCCAAGCCCGCAGCCATGGGCAAGGATAACCCCATTAGACCAGGTTGCTCAAAGAGCCATCCAACCTGGTCTTGGACATTTCCAGGGAAGGGGTATCCACAACTTCTTCTGTTGTGGCAACCTGTTCCAGTGTCTCACCACCCTCAGAGTAAAGAATTTCTTCCTAATATCTAACCTAAATCTCCCCTCTTTCAGATTAAAGCCGTTACCCCTCATCCTATCGCTCCACTCCCTGATAAAGAGTTCCTCCCCATCTCTCCTGTAGACACCCTTCAGATATTGAAAGGCTGCTATAAGGTCTCCCTGAAGCCTTCTCTTCTCCTGTATGAACAACCCTGGATCTCTCAGCCTGTCTTCATAGGAGATTTGCTTCAGTCCTCTGATCATCTTGGCCCTTCATGACTAACCAGGGAATAGGGATACAGCCCTTTGGTGAGCCCATAACCAGTCCATACCCGGTGCATGTGTCCCCGGTGGGGTGGGAAGCTCCTCTGTCCACTGGGAAGATACAGCTGCACTGAGATCACTGAATGACAGAATCACCATGGTTGGAAGGGACCTCTGAGATCATCGAGTCCAACCTTAAAAAAAAACAAAACAAAAACCCACAAAAAACCAAACAACATCAACAAAAAACAAACAAACAAACAAACCAAAACAAAACAAACCACGAAACACCCCACCACATCACACCCACCCACAAACCAATAATCTTGGGTACTAGAGCATGCCCGGAAGAGACATATCTACACGTTTCTTAAATC
>VXAK01006022.1:0-17651 GCA_013399435.1 Arenaria interpres
TTTTTTTTTTCCTTTTTCTTGTTATCTTAGAACTGATAGAATATTTCTATCAGTCTAGCAAGGTCTTGAGCATAAAAAAGGAAGAGTTTTTGAGGCTCTGTGAAGGGACCTCAAAAAGGACATCTGGACATTGAGACAGTCACCTCTATAGATCAGAACAAAGTCAGCTAGAGCAGGGTGCTCGGTATTTTTTTCAGTTGAGTTTTGAATATCTTCAAAACTTTTTGCTGGGCAACCCATTCTAGTGTTTGATCACCTTCAGAGTAAAGAAGAATAAAGAGGTTTTTCTTGTATTTAAGTCCAATCTCCTGTAATTCAGTTTGTACCTTTTGTGTCTTGTCGCTGGGCATCACTGAAAAGACTGTCTGGCTCTGTCTTTTTTACTCCCTGACCCTGAGCCCATCAGGTATTTATACGCACTGCTGCCTTATGTTTGAAGTGCCATCCACCAGGATCCCAGGTCCTTCTCCAGAAAGGTCTGCTTTCTAGAGAATCAGCCTCCAGCCCAGACTGGTGTGGTGGGGTTATTGCTTCCCAGTTGTGTGACTTTGGCATTTCCCTTCATTGAACTTCAAGGGACCCTTGTTGTCCCATTTCTCCAGCCTGTCCAGGTACCTCTGAATGGCAACACACCCATTTAGCGTACCAGGCACTCCTCCCAGTTTTTCATCATCAGCAAACCTCCTGAGGGTGCGCTCTGTCCCATTGTCCAGGTCGCTAACGGAGACTTTAAACAATAATGGCATCAATATCAGTTCCTGGAGGACTCCAACTTTGTGTTGGTGACCACAACCCTTTGAGCCTGGCGGTTCATCCAGCATTTTTTCTATTATCCTTTGTGTCTTTTTGTAAAAATGAGAACTAAGAAACTCTAAGAAAAAAATAAGCTCAAAGAAAAGAACTAAAATAGAAATGAGTAAAACTTATCCAAATCTCTAATTTCTGCTAATGCATGGCTTTAATATGTTTGCACTAGTTTCCCACTAGGCAAATCACATTGAATTTGTGTAGCATGCATCACTGTTATACAATGTATTTAACATGCAATTAAAATTAAAAAAAAAGATCATTGATGGGACCTGATTGAAGTGCAAAGCTCTTTCTGTTGCATTTTAAATTGTTTCCTTCTTTCTGTTGAAATATGTGAAAAATTCATAGTTCTTATTTTCAGAGCTGTTTTATTCTTTTTAAGTGTACTTCATGCCCTGTTATATATGCTGTGTTGCCTTTGTGTATTGTTCCTTTTCTATTAATTCCATAGTGCATTTTGTCAACCTTGCAACCTTCAACTGCTTTTGTGGGATGAGTCAACAGTCTGCAGATACTGGGAGTAGAAGCTAATGCAGATCTGTTGCCTTAACATCAGCTTACACTGGAGCTGAAGTTGGTCTGTAGATGTGTAGGGAGTAGCAATAATGTGTTGCACAGTATGCACCGTGTCTTATGCCGTTACTGAGAGGGAGAACTTAGCTTCAAATGCAAGGAGTGTTTTAGCAAAACTAAATCTAATGAACTGCTTAGAATTTTCATCTGTAGTTTTTGATTTATTAAACATATGAAGGAGAGAAGGACAGAGGTTATTAAATGTAATACCCATGGAGAGCTTAGGTGGAATTTCCTTGACAAACTATAGACATACATATTGATGCTAATTGCAGTGGGTTCTCCTTAGTGTGAGAGGAAATCACGTCAATGAAGTCTAGGGCACAATTCATCTTATTCTAAAGTAAACGTGTCTAATAAACCAGATGAATGGTGAAGACCTGAAAAAAGTATAAAAAATGCTGAGACAAATTCCAGCCTCAGTGAGCAAATTGCCCTTTCCTTCACTGTGTCCATTTTTTTCCCCACAGGTTTTCATTCTTTTTAACCAAATCATTAATTGCTCTGTAAGAATTTGATGCTCAGTGTTCAAAATCTGAGTTGTCTTAGTTAATTCTGCCTGATCATGTAATAAATAACATTATTTCTGTCTGTCAAGTAAAAATTTTAATATGCTTTTGAACAGCATTTTTTAATTTCCCACTGATTAGAAGAGAGTTTCTTGATTATTTTTCTGTGTGTGTGTGTTTGTTTCAAAAAGAACCTGAACCTTTTTCTCATCTAATTTTTTAGACATGGAAAGAAAATTATTGCCTAATAAAGGAAAAGTGCTGGAGTATGTATGCTTAAGCATTAAAATACTAACTTCATCTTTCTCATATTACATTCAACCATAAGTGTCCTAGTGAACACATCCTGTTAGGACATTGTGTCTCTTTCAGGTCTCTAGTAAGGAGTCAAGAGACTCTTTGCTATTAGTCAGTATGTATTCCTTTATTTAAGATTCAAAACTTCTGCTTGAAATTGTAGGAAGTTTTCAAATGTAGTGCTCAAATGAAAACTTGGTCACATGAATCTTTATAGAAGGACAGCATATAATTGACTAGTACTGTGCTACAGCAGTTTCATTTAAAAATATGAAGAAATATTGTTTGAATATATTGATATGAATATGTTTCTGCATGTTTGTTTGCCTTTCTCTGTTCAAGACAGGTAGTTAACTGTTGTTTCCTCCAATATCGCGGATTAGCATACCTTGCCTGTTTTCTTTCATCACTTAGATGGTCAAAGCCATGTGTACATTAGTTCTGTGTATAAATGCATTTGTGCAGTTCCTGGTTCAGCTCCAGAACCTGTAATGGAAAGGAACTCCCATTTGAAAATGAAAATTAGTTTCCTCTTATCTCTTCTTTCCTTTTATTTCCACTTTCATTTTGTCTCCCTTGCATTCAGCTTTTGAACTTATTTTCTTTTTCTATTATAAACATACGTTTTGGTAATGGCTAGGCTTTAAGGTTTATGAGAGCTTCCATATATTAAGAATTATTGCATTATTTCTGGCGTTGTTTGGTGTAGCTACCGTATTTTATCATTTAATCTTTGAGTTGTCTGTTTAACCCTTTGTTCTTAATGGCAAACCACTGTAACATTTCTTTTCTTAAGGAAAGCTGTGGAGGACATGCTGCTGTATTTATGACATTAATATATATTTAATTAAAAGTGTCACTGCCTATTTATTAGCATTTTTCTAGACAGCAGATTTTCTTGTAATCTTTTTTACCTAAAAGAAATTCTATTTCTAGTAATGATGCAAATGTCAACTGTATTTAAAATTCCAAATAGTACTTAATACTATTTAAAATCTGCTGGTGGACGTAGAAGCGTTTTACTGTGCAAACCCAGTGTGAAATTTGCTGGTACAGCTTAGGCTATGGATATCCTTGTATATGTAATTATTATATTAAGGATGTTTAATCTAAGAAGACAATTCAGTGCAGTCTGTTCATATAACTTAGCTGTTGTTTTGTTTCCATATACTTTATTATATTATAAAGTGCGCTTTTGTATTGGCAAGTTATTTCTTCAGATCATTTCAGCTTTGCTTAGGGCACAGCAGAATTAACAGGCTAATTCTGGGTTTAGGCTTGTGAGATCCTGAATGTAAATTGATTTCCTTTACAAGTCAATGTTTTAGTACACATCAAAACAGAACAATGACCTTGAAGGTTGAATTTATAAGGATTTTTACTTCATGTTAACTTTTTTGAGATATTTTGAGTGGAGGATTCCAAAGTTGCAAGTGTGAAATAACAAATAAGTAGTAAGTGCTTGGTGACTAGCACAACACAGATGGATTTCTGAGCCAGCTATAGGACTTCATGGTCCACTTTGTAGTCACCCAGTTTTGAAAGTTCAACTTTTTCTTTTTTTAAATTTTATTTGAATGAAAAATCTTTTTAAAAACCTATAGTCTGAAAGACATGTTATTATTTTCTGATTCTCTTATCATTTGCTTGGGAATTGGAAATTACTGATACACAGCTATCAGTTATCTTAATCATATGCTTGGAAAATTCAACCCAAACCATTAAAATTTAACTGTGCTACAATATCTTTCACTTCAAATCACCTATGCTTTGACTTTTCCTTACTTCAGACAATCTGTAGCTAACTGCAGCACAAAATGTTATCAGCATTCCACAGACTGTTGTACCAATTTTGCATTAGAGCTCGATGGTAATTTGGAAGACAATAGCTCCTCTTTTGATCTCTGTGTAGAACTAGGGCTTTTTCTTTCTTTCAGAGTGTAGCTAAGTGGCAATATAAAAATTACAGTAATTTATGTGTGCTGCAATTGATCATGAATGTGCAATAAAATCCTTCTTTGCTTGCATCTACGTACGCTGAGAGCTTCGTCATATGAACACCATGTGTTTTCTGTGGACCCAGCTGCTTTTGATTGGGATTGCCTTGACAACAGTTTTATGCTTGAATAATCCTGCAGATAGAAACTGCTGTCAGTCACAACATCTGTATCAGCCTATTGAATCAATATGAAAGTCCAGTTCTAACAATGGTATTGTTTCTAGGTCTGAAAATTTTTTTTGTATTGAAATATTAAATAGAGTATTTCATAGTATCTCAGGGAAATGTCAGCATGATTGCTGCATGCCCATAATTGTATCTACTAGAAGTCTTGGGAGTAATCTTCTGTTTATCAGATATCTGTTTATCAGTTATTCATCAGTAACACACTAAAAGCTGGATCAGGCACCGTATCATGTATCTGCCTAATGACTCATTCGTCATGGTGTGCTTTGTTTTTGTGTTGGGAATGACATTGACACTAGCTAGTAGGACAGGTCTGAAGGCTCTGCAGTTGTAGCTGTTGGGATTTCAAAAAAAATTTGCTATTGGAGTCTTAGATATTCTTTCCAGTTTTTGTTGTAAAACATCAGATTCAGAAGCCTGTTACTATTGCATAGTTGTTTATTTTGGAAAGGAGCAGAAACTTCTTGATTCCATGCCATCAGCTAAGTGGTCAGTTTTTGTGAGTCTGGAATTTTTCAAATGAGGTCTACTTTGAAGGCAACAGAAGAGTAGGTAGGTCTTCATTTAAGTGATCCATGCTTTTTCAAGCTGATATCATATTGGCTGGACAATATAGAAATAGGAAGTAGCTGGTTGTTATTTGTTTGAGGACTGGGTTGGTTTTGTGTGGGACATTTCTAAGGCAAAGGTGACATCATCTCCAAAGAGTAGTATTCAAAACTACTGTAAGAATATTAAGAACAATTTTATTTTGCAACAGTGATATTTAGTCTGTCTTCTATTTGGTATTCCACATCTTTCAATAATGTATTTAAAATAATAGCAGATCAGCGATTTCTTCCCTCAGCTAGAGAAGCCTCATAGGTGAAATTCTTCTGTACTATGTCATTCCTTTGCTAAAATATGACAAGCTCTAGGCAATCCTGCCTGTCCACTTACTGTATTAATTGAGATAGACTTTGCAAATATTAATTTTATATTTGGTCCTAGTCAAACAAAGGTAAAACAAAGTAAAATATCAGACAGGACCAAATACTTTCTCAGTTCCTGCCTGCCATTGTATCCCTTTTTTACCTCTAAAAAAGAAAAAAATAAATAAGAAATATATTGTGTTTTTAATTATTGAATATATGGAAAAATACAAAACTTCATCTAACATCAGGTTGTTTTAAGGTTTGCAGGCACTTCACTTGTAAATCATAGAAATAAGCCTAAACTAAGCTTATGCTTAGTAAGGTGCCTTCAGCACCAGCAAACATCAAGTTATCTTGAGACAAAACATAGCTGTGACTGCAATATCTGTTTAAGGAAGGAAATAAACATGTGGTTGGTCTTCATGTACCTGAACTCTGTGCTTTTTAGACTTAATGTAGTTTTCCATGTACTGAATGGCTTGCTTATAGGTAATTCCAGCAGGACACACCTATAACATCAGAACAGATGTGTTAAGAGTCTCTTATTCTCAAAATCCATACAGCGTTTCAAACATCTTGAAGAATCATTGCATATTTCTCATTTCATCTTTGTGCATTCTGTACTCCATCGTGATACATCAAATAGCAGTCTCCCAGTATTAAAACTCTTGTTTTATGGCATGTCCATAGTGGAAATAATATCAAAGGAGCTAGAACAATTTATGTAAATCAGAAATTAAGAACTACAGAATATTATTATAGGAAACAAATGGATACAAGAATAAATATAGGCTCATAAAGGGAAATAAAAAGATGCATTTAAGAATAACAGGAACCAAAGAACTGTGTCCGATTGATTTGAGGAGGGTAAAAAACAGTTTACTGGTTTCTACAGAGCACACCATTATCATACATCAGCTCATTGGCAACAATGAACTGCGGAGACGAAGAAGCACCAAATGTGGATGCAGTGGCTGGCAAACTCTGACAATATGAAGGAAGTCTTCCTACTACCCTGCAGGCTTGCATCTCAGCTGAAAGACTGTCCAAGAAAACAGAAAGCCTGTTCAAAAAACTGTTCCGGGAGTTCCAGCTCAAAGAGGATAGGTCTTACTCTCCACCTGTACAGACCTGTATCTAGGCTATTAGGCATAACTATTTTTCTGCTCAAGAGAGAGGGGACAAAGGGTACACACCATGAGGCACTCTGTGGTTTTACCTCCATTAACACAGAGGACATGAAGAATTGAGATGGACAACCTACCTTGATTCTACAGGCACAGGTACCTAAGTTGCAAGGAAGAACAATCACAAAAGGGGATCCCTCCAGGAAAAGTGCCTTTCCAATGGCCAGTTGTCCAAAAAAAGCAGAAGGGTTTCTGATCCTCTTGAAGGAACTTCCAATTTGTATTTCCAAGAATTGAATAACAAGGATGGGATTCAAACCCACTTGAGCCACACAAACACATTCACTGATGCTGGATACTTCATTTGGAACTAGAGTGGCCCCGCCTCTGGAGGAGGTGGCAGAAAGGGACTACTTGGTTTACTGGACTGTGTGGATTTATTGGACTGGCATATCAGACCCCGAGGAGTATAAGGCTCTGGTAGACACCGGTGCACAGTGTACCTTAATGCCATCAAGGTATAAAAGGGCAGAACCCATCTATTTCTGGAGTGATAGGAGTGTCCACTCTATACATTATGCAAGTGACACTATGTAGAGTAAGCGGATCTCACTGATCACGCAATGAGCTTGAATAAGAAATCCTAGTTGCCCAGGAATCTTGGAAGTGGTCATTGACTGGTCAGAAGGCAAAGATTTCAGAATATCATCAGAGAAGGAGATGACGTGCTGAAGAAGCCCCACCATATAATAAACTACCAGAGAATGAGAAGAAATATGCCTTGTTCACTGATGGATCCTGATGGACTGTAGGAAAACATCAGAAGTGGAATGTTGCTGTGTGGAGTCCTGTGTGATGCATTGCAGAAGCGACTGAAGGACGCAGTTTGAAAGCTTGTGATTGAGGGGTGGACTTGACCCTGGATGCTATGGCATGGGTTATTCATGAATGTGAAATGCATGCTTCGATTTAGCAGGCCAAGCGGTTAAAACTTTTCTGGTATGGCAGACAGTGGCTCAAATATAAATGTGGGGAGTCCTGGCGAATTGATTATATCACAATTCCATCAACCCAATGAGGCAAGCACCATGTTGGTAGAATGGTAGAAGCAACCACTGGATGGCTGGAAACATACCCCAATTTTGGGTGAGAACAGACAATGAATTAAGCTGTATGATGTTAATTACTAACTTACAACTATATGTCGTCATTACTATGGTTGCTATATGCTATATCAATAGTATTACAGTAAGAATCACCCAAATTAATGAAGAGTGAACACTGAGCAAAGTGCAGCAGTGATGGAACCAAAATTGGCTTCAGCAACAGGCACCCAGCAGCTCTCTTGGGATTGACATCTTCAACCCACAGACTGTGGACAAAGGCTCTGCCAGATACATCAGCTGCAAGCTCCAGATGCAACATGTCACAATTCCAACATCAAATACACCATCTCTCCTGCCCTGAAATACTGCTATGACAAATGGAGCCCAAAGTTATGGACTGAATGAACTCAACAGACATTTTAGAGGGATAGCCCACAGACTAAGGGAATATCTGTTTCTGTGTAGATGTATATACATACAATATATCTCAAAGACAGGAAAAGTGGTGGTGACAATTAAAAGTGTAAGGCGTGGGAATAGCGTAAATGGTATAGAATAAACAGTGGTTACTGTCCTGGTTTCAGCTGGGAAAGAGTTAATTTTCTTTCTAGTGATTGCTGGAGAAGGAATGTCAATAATACCTATTGTTATATTGTTTTAGTTGTTGATAAGGGATGTTTATACTTTTCAAGGACTCTTTTCATCTTCCCATAGAAACTGAGAAGGAGCACAGACAGAACAATGGAATGGCCAATGGAATATTCTGTACCGTAGGTGTCATGCTCAGTATATAAATGGGGGTTGGCCGAGGTACTGGGGAGAATCCACGATCACTGCTCGGGAAGGTGCCAATTCACTGGGTGGTCGGAGTGACTTGTATTATTATTGTTATTTTCTTTTTCCATTTCTGTTCTGTTAAACTGTCTTCACCTCAACCCCCTTTTTTTTTTTCTCTCCCCGCCTTTTCTCCCTCTTTTTCCTGCCATTCTGGAGGAAAGGGGAAGAACTGCACGAGTGGCTGCATGGTCCTAGCTGTTGGCTGGGGTTAAACCAGAACACTTACTTATGTAAACTTGATGATAATATTGATGTTTAAATGCTTTCCATGCTAATGGTAACATTAAGCATATTTAACCACAAGTACTAAATTAGACAACAGATCAGGAAAAGTTGCATATGAAAATTTTAAAAGACGCAGATAAAGAGCTTTCTGGATAAACTGTTTTGGTTTTCTGTATATTGTAGACACTGTAGGAAACCTAGAGGACTGGAAGAAAGTTCATGTTGTGTCCATGTTCACGAAAGGTAACAGGATGAATCAGATATTTATAGGTCTATCATCTGACACTAGTATTGGGAAAAATAAAACAAGAGCTGACAGGGGACTTAAGTACTGAAGTAAATGAGATCAATTATACAATGACAATGAGTATCAATTGATAGAAAGTTAGACTTTCCTACCAAAAATTACTTTTATGAGGTTACATATTTGATTGATAAAGGATAAGCATGCTGATGCTTTGTGTTTGCACACTTCTAGAATGTGCAGAGATTAAAAATTATCTAAGGTACTGGAATGACATAGAATGAATGTGGAACACCTAAAGTGGATTTAAGCCTGCTAAATATAGGCTTTGAAATGCAATCACGAGGTACAAGTTGGTGTCAAAATATTCCAGTGAAATCCTCTTGGAATAAGGTCTTAACTCCAGTCTAATCTTACATCATCTTACCTGCATGTAATTACAAATTCATTACAAATTCCAAATGGCACAAAAACTGGAGTTCTGGGCAAGTAATAAAGATGAGCTGGAAATTCAGTAAATCAAATGTTTTTAATACCATAGAATGTATTGTTCTCAGATAAGAACAATAAAGAATTTATTGAAAATTTGGGGCACTTCATGTAAAGATGAAGGTAACTTGGGAGTATGTGGTTAAATATCAGCTATACAGGAATGACTGGTGTAGTGATGTTTCCAAAAAGCCTTGTGAAAAAGCCTTTTTTTGAGGATAATGGAGAAATGTAAAGATTTTAGTTTCTTTTATTACTGTAAATGAACTATGTTATCTATTGTTTTCCAAAGAATATAATCAAATTGAGTGGAAATTTAGGGAAGGTTTGATACAACTATGAAGAAGAAGAATGGTTTAATAGTGAAAGACCTAATGAGCTAGACGCATTCAACTTCAGTATTAACTTTATCAAATATAATGTAAGCAGTATTTTGATTGCAGTCTATAAAAATTTGCATGAAAACAACAATCTAATATGAAAACAACTCCTAGTACTTGGGAGGTCTGGCAATATGCAAAGACTGCAAGCAGAAAATAGTTAGCTTCATTCCACAATCAAGACAAAACATTTTTAACACTGAGAGGGATTGTACCATGCACAAAATCTCATGTGGGATTCTCATAATCATTTGACCAAAACTATTAGGTTTGACTCAGGAATTAATAATGGAAGTCCTCCAGGCAATGCTCTGTTGTATGTCAGAGAAAACTGTGGACGTATGTATTTTTTTCTGGCTGCAAGTATATAATTTGTCGTCCTGACTCCTCCCAGAAAACAAGTCTGTGCTGCCTGGAGACTGCAAATCTTGTGTATTATACATTTGAGGTGTTCTGTAACGAAGTCCTTTATGTGGCACATTTAATAGTACTTAAATTTAAACACAAGGCCAATTCATTTTACTTTAGTCAACACGCATTTTGAAAGCTCAAGAATTGATTCTTGAAGTATGTCGTACCTAGGCCATAATATTTTACCTTTCTGTGTTCGGTACAGAACTGGACAAATGAATAGTGCTTGATTAAATAAAACCCTAGAAAATTATAATTGCTGGTATAGATTTTTCTGGATAGACTAAGGCTTTATGGTGCAAAGCTGCCTGTCCCCTGTCTCAGTGTTGTTAATTATGTCACAAAATTGACTCCAGATAATTAAAGGTGTGTTATTTCTCAGGAAGACTAGTTTCTTTCTATTATTATACCTGCTTTACTATTTTCATTTTCTGTCATTACTAAAATTCAAATTAAATGAGAACTAAAATCCATGTTTTAATTCCCAAGTTGTATACTTTCAAGCATTCTTCCTACTTCTTTCAATTGCAATTTAGTACTCTTTCTACTTCCTTGTTCCACCTCTGATTAAAGACCTATAATAAGCATTTTAGGAGATTCAGGAGGATCTACTTATTCAATCCAGTAGATTTGCACTGATCAAAGCATATGTAGTACTTTTATTAATGCATGTTTCCAGCTAAGTATTACAGAGAATGCAAATTTAAAAAATCGGACTTTTTAATCTCACTTTTCAAACTCATTTATGCTTGCAAATAGCCATTTTCTTGCATTAGAGCACTCAAAGGAACTCTTTAGTTCATTCACCTTATCAGAGGAGTCCTGAGACAGCTGCCATGCAGTTTTAATCCCTTCGTTTGCTACATTTTACTATTTCTCATTTATTTTCTGCTCTGCTGGTTTAATAGCTGCAAGTTTCCAGCATCGTCTTAGCAGATCCATCTGAAAGTTGCATCAACAGATTACCCACTTCAGCCATCTAGTCAATTTGCTTGCAGTAGTTGCCCTTAATAAATCAGCATTTCCCAGTAGGGAAAGATGCTTACTTTTTTTCCTGTTTTCAAGTATAAGGAAATATCACCAGCTGTTGATGGCAATACATAGGGAGCTTGAAACATGGCAGATCTAGCCAAACAACGTTGTCCTGCTTTTCCTGCACATGCTTCCGAGTTGCTAGTTCCTTGTTACACCAGCAGATGCAGGGCAAGGGCAATGGTTTGGAGAAGGGTTAGTGCATTATCTCTCTTCGAACTAGAGTATGGCTAGTGTACGTAAGCTTCAGCAGCACCATTTGATAGATCATTACTGGGGATAGCTCTAGCGTGTTTGTGCACAGGGGTGACAATGCTCACAGTCCCTGGGAGTGTGCTGCTTGGGGAAAGCTTCTGTACAAAATGAATAGCATGGATGGCAGTACCTCATAATGAGAATCAGCAATTTTATTCCAAACTACTAAGATTAGGGAAGTTTTAACCCAATAACAATTGCCTTTGTGGCAATAAATTTATGACTGACACTTCCTTCATGAAAATCCACACATGCTAATCCATCTACAAGATTTTTTTTCTGGAGGCACAAGTCAGGTAGCGGTTTTTGTTCAAATGTAAATAAATTCATGCATGTTACCTGGATGGTCAGATACCAAGATGAAGAGGGGAACTAGAAGGGCTTTCGTTTCTCCTGTTGTTGTTTTTACTGTAGTTTGCCAACCTGAGGTACATGTTGTGCCATGGGTCCTGCAGCTCCTGCTCCAGGTATCAACAGCAAGTGTGGTAACCTCATTACTGAGCAGAGAAGGTCAATTATGCCCATGATGAACAAACAACATGGAAACTAATGGAGTAGACATAAAGTTCATACTGACAAAACCACTGTCCTGCCAGATTTAGGGGATGAACCTGCACTTCAACAGAGGCTGCATCTCCTTTTCATGTTTTTAGCAGATACTTGAATGCCTTCTTGAGTCAAAGTCTGGGCACCCATTTAAGGCGCACTGAATTGTTTAAAAGGCAAGTAACAATCTGTCTGAATATTCACACTACATAATGGTACTTAACTAGCACGTTTGGGTAAATTTAAAGGAAAATTGGCCAGCCTGCTACTGCAAATTTAAACCTTTTATTGTCACTTTTTTGTTGTTGAGAATTTTTATTTTAGAGTGTTTCACTGCGCAGTAATTTGAGGTTCTCTTTTATAGCTCTGTTTTTCCTATGCTGTTCACTGTGATGGGTGTTCAAAAATGCTGAGTTGTTACTGTCTTTTAATAATCCAATGGTTTTTCTAGCTCCAAGTCAAGGTTCCTGGTTGTCCTCTATGACAACTGTGAGGCCTGTTCATGACTGTCTTCTACTGTTATTTTGTTTTAAGCTTTTAACAATTCCCAGTTAACTTTAAACGAAGAAAGACAATTAATGGAATTTTGAATTAGCGTCCTCCTACTAATTAACATTAACAGTATGATTGTTAACACTGTAGCACTCTGAGCTACATTTTTGTCAATCAGTAGTAGACTAGAAGAACCATCTGTGACTGGAAAGCTGTCTCATTGCTTCCTTCAGGTAATAGTCTGTCTAGTGCTTTAAAGAGATTTTAAAAATGCAAAACTTCACTTTCCAGGACACTTCAAAGTAAACCCTTGAAATAAGAATACTCAGGGGAAAAACAATGATGCAGAGGAAAACAAAATCCCAGGTGTTGTGGATAATAATTTGGTTTGTCCAAAAGAGGACATTATATTTTGTGTTGTCCTCAACCTCTGCTTTTATTATTTTTATTCAGTTTGTTACTGACTGCTGTTTATGAAAAAAAAAACAAACAAAAAAAAACAAATCAAAAAACAAAACTGAAAAAACAATCCATAAAACAACTCCAACCCACCAACAAACAAACAGGCAATCCCAAAAAACAAACTCAAACAAACCCAAAACACATACCAGAAATTTGGAGAGAACAGTTTCTGTCTTTTCTGCTCTTGCATGGAGCAGTGCTACTTTAAACTTAGCGTTTTTCTCTTCCTTGGATACCGTGGACACTGTATCTAATCAAGATGGCTGTCATTATGGAACTCATGAGATATATTGCTGACATTTGCAGCCTTACATATTTGGGAGTGCATTTTTCTTCCTTTAGTAGTGTGTCATCATACTCTATTGTGTGCACACTTGCCTTACGGTTGGCGGCGAGTGCTTTCCAGTGGCTGAGCTCACCCTTCTACCTGCAGAGTCTTTCAGTACCAGTTTAAAGGATACGCTTATTTTTTTCAAGGTCATTACTATGTACTTGGGCAGTCTCTGAATTGAGAGACAAGACTTGATATTTTACCAAAGTAAGGAAGTTCTGTGCTACCTTTGATATGGTTTGTTGTTTTTTTTTAATTGTTTTTTGGTTGGTTGGTTGGTTGGTTTGCTGGGTTCTTTTTAATATATCTCTGATTGCATGAACTGAGCAAAGACATATATTTATTTTCAGTATTCAGAGTGAACCTAATATATTACTAATTACTTCAACTCCTGATTTAAAGAATTCATTATTATTTATTTTATTTTAATGGATTTTTTTGGCCATCTGACCTGAATATCTGAAGTACTGAAGTATATTTGAAGTATTGGCAATAAGGTTCATAAATTGACCAGGAGAATCCTTGGGAGGCTTAAATATTTGATAATTTCACAGCCAGTTTAAGACATTTCTTAATTTAATTTAACTTCATGTATGATCACCACCCAAGAGACCATGCTTCCAAAACCTGAATCTGAAGTTGTACAGAGTAGATGTGGAAAGAAGATGCATCTCCGTGATACCAATTGGTTGAGTGACATCAGAATAATGAAACTGACACCCCAAATTTTCCTTTCATGCATGAACAAACACGCTCTTACAAAAAAGCTGTACTTTGGCAACCTCTTGGGTTTTTTTTTACGTGAAGGAATTTTTCATATATGAAATAACATCCTACGATGTGGAGGGTGGAACTAGATGATCTTTAAGGTCCTTCCAACTCAACCATTCTATGATTTTATAATTCAAGTAACATTTATTACTTGGAGCATTTCTTTAAACTAGCTTAGCTACAGGCTAGTTAAGCAACAGATTCCTTTTTTGGGCCTCTAAAGAAATGAATGATTCTGATAGAGAAGCACAGGACTTTATTAGCAGTATAGTTGTGTACAGCTTCTTTTATTGTTTCAATTTTTTTGTTTGTTTTTGTTTTGTTGTTGTTGTTGTCTTTTCTATTGTTTTTATTATTTTCCCACTTTAACTATGGCAAAAACTTATTTTCCAGATCGGTCATACTTATGGTTATCAAAAACATAGTTTCCAGCTTTAAAAGAAGTGCTGAAACTCATCATTATTTATAGACTATTTGTGAAGTTTTGTAAATATACAAAGCATGTACCCTGAAGAAGAATCCTTAACAACTTACTACTGAAATTTATTTCATCTAGAGCTTCTGAATGGTTAATATGTGTTTAAGTGCATCTAAAGGTTTGGATTATCATTGGTAGAACTTTGCAAAGAACCAGGAAGAGGTTTAAAAAAATTTTCCCCAGTGCCCATTTTATAAATACACATTTACCATACATCACTGGTTGATATAGCATTATGAGATGAATAAATAGAGAACTTCTAGGCTTAAAGAAGGGGTTATCCAACTTCAATTCAAATGAATCATTTTACTATTATATTGATTGGCACTGGGATTATCAAAGGAGGACAAAATCCCTGAAAGCTGGGAAAGTTTTACATACCGAAAAATGGGAATTGAAGAAGGAATTCCTGAAGCTCCAACTATGTGTTAGATGTCCATGCTAGATGCAGCATTACCTATTTGGTAGCTACGTTGCCCCAGAAGCCATCAAAGAAAAAATATTAAGAGCTTTGGGGTTTAGCTAGAGTACTGTAACTGCCTGTCTGTCTGGTATTTTTATTTCTCTCTTTGGCATATTCCTCAACAAATTCTAGTCCAAAATGGATCTTGTTTTGTGCCATACCCTCTGCCAAGCCATGGGTGTTGTTTCTGTCTCCAAAGAGGAAGGGACTGTTGCCTCACTCGAAAGGAGAGCTTACCAGCCCTCACAGATCACGACACTAGCAACTTCGATACAAGAAAAACATCACTGATGTAGCACAATATAGCAAAGTGAATTATCTGCTTTAAAATGATGCTAAGAAAATGTGCTTGTTTCCCTCTATTTGGTCTATACACGTAAATTTGCATGAGGCTATGAACGTGCTTTGCTGTGCACTGTGAATGTATTATTCCTATGATCATTATGCCTTCTGCATTTCAAACATAGGCGTACAGGTAGTTAAATAGCTTTATTGTTTGAATTAACTATCTGTTTGCCATTGATACCAGGAATAAGAAATGCTTTACCTGAATATTTGTTGTGCAGATGACTTGGGGCCTGGCTTTCTAGAAAGTAGAGTCTAGACTATGCCTGTTATTTTAAGTATGAGCATGGCAAACATTTATCTGGAGAACGTTGGTATCACACTTAGACTATTAAAATATATCATATGAATGTCTTAGAAAACACAAAAATTGAGACAGCTGATTATAGTGTGCTTGATGTTAAACTTTTGGCAACTCTTTGCCTGAGGACAAGATAGACTCATAGCTATTATAGCAAAAACACTGGTAGCACCTATTTTACAGCAACTTGTTTTTCGGTATTTTATTCCGAGTGAATAAATTACCATATTCATGAAGCTAAGCTATGATTATGATATAATTGCTGATAAATGCTGTCATGGATTCTACCCTGTGTACATCAGGGTTCTGTTTGTGGTATTTTTAATAATAGCTCCTTGCCTATTGATCTCTTTGCACTACAACCATGCATACTAATTTTATTGTCTATTTATGTTGCAAAATTTGAATGTAATTCGTGGTAGTACTTATGTGTCCTCTGAAACTTCAGACCCTATTTCTCCAGGTAAATCTTATTACAACTGTGTAGAGCTGTAGTAAACCTGGCAGCCAGGTTTATTCTACTTTATGCTTGTAAAAATTGTGACTGTGATCTCAGATTATATACGGAAAAGGAACTTTCATGAACAAGTCATCTCCTGAGGAGAAAGACTTTGTTTACTGTAACATAAAATAGAGATCACAGCTAAGGAAAATAATTTACTTCTACTTAAAGCATACCTCCCCAAGCCAAAATATCATTACAACTTCTGAAAGGACTGAATTAGTTCGGTTGTTCATGTTCAGCATGACAATCTGAGTTTAGAAATGATTCTGACTGATGTGTAGTTATCAAAACTTATATTAGTGAAGATTTGGAAGAAGTGAGGAAAGGGTAAATTCAAATAAAAAAAGAAAATTTTTGTATTTAAGTAACAGCAATTATCAGAGGTTCTGCTTGTATTAATATTGTCTAGGCACATTATAAAGCATTTGTCATAGCTAATGCATTCCTGTCAAATCAAGCAATATTAGAAGAGGACTTTTATAATGAATATTAATATAAGAGACAGCCGTAAGTGAAGTAAATTATAGAGGCATGTAAATGTAGTATTAACTGCTACAGCAAAGTAGTCTTGCACTGTAAATCAATTTCTTCCTATAATGTTAATAAAAAATTAGGTCACTTGGTAGTCATATGCAAGCTGCTGAGCATTGATATGAGTTTTCGAGTACTTTGCTCATGTGTCTAGCTCTAAATTAAAAGTCATATTCATGAAAATGAGTTTACAGTCTGTGCACTCAACTTACTGACTGTGCTATAGTTTCTCCACAGTTCTCAAATTCTTGTTCACACATCAGAACACCTATCTTCCGTTCAGCCATCTATAACAATTTAGGCAAGTTTAGGAATAAGTACAAGAATTATCCCTCTACATTAGAAATAAGATACATGAATTTAAATTTTGGCTATCTGTTTGATCCAGTTTTTGAAAGTGACGGTGTGTTTTTTTGTCTGTTGTTTCTTTGGGTTTTGGGGTTTTTTGTTTGTTTTTGTTTTAATTCAAGGTTTTTTGTTTTTGCCTTTCATTGTTAAAATATGCATCTGGATTTGCGTTAGGATTTTTGCATTGATCTCAACTTTGGTATGTGCTGTTTTGGATTAGGAAGTGAAAGTAGGACTTTGGCATATTAAGAATTATGTACATGAAGTTAGGCTTCACAGTTACACCAGTGTATTAGTTTGGGTTGTTTTGAGGGTTTCTTTCTTGGTTGGAGTTACTGTTGTCAGCATTATTTAACTACAGACATCCGAGCCATATCCTTACAGCAAAATTCTTTTGCAAAGAAATTGTGATTGTTATGTGTGGTTATTATTTGGAGCTTCTTTCCCTTATGCCAAAAACTGATTCAGAATCTTAAGTACCTGGTCTCTACAAAGATTGTTTCAAGTAAGGTATAATGAAACTAAAAGCTTTATTGCTTATTTGTAGTGATTTAAGTTGAAAAACAAAGGTATTTTTCTTTAGGTGATTCCTTAGGTGATAGGTGATCACACTGACATTGTTGGAGTTTTGAAAACAAGTGCTTTGTTATTTCATTGTTGTCATTATTGTGCTTTCATGGCTAA
>VXAK01006023.1:768-17350 GCA_013399435.1 Arenaria interpres
AAGTTTTAATGAACATTGAAAATAATATTTCCAAATTTATGGGTTTATATTCTCAGTGTGACATTGTAAGGGTTAAGAATAGATCTCTCTGAAATAATAAGATTACCGATTCAAATTTTTTTCCTAATAATTCTGGCAGAGATATCCAAACATTTACTTCAGTTAATAGATGCTGATATTAATCAGTAAAGATCTTAACATTGCACAAAATCAATTTGATCCCTTTCAGGTGTCTGCAGCAGAACATCCCAAGACCAACACATCAAAAAAATGTATTAATCTTCAAAATCTCAGATTTCTTGAATAAAACCAAGATCTTAAGTAAAACTCCAATGTTCCAAATTTTCTAATTATTGCATACTCATACTATTTTTCCTAAAAATCCCAAATGCATTATTTTTCAAGAAATTAAGTTAAACTCAATGTTTGTATACAGAAGACTTGGAGAATATTTGATTTCTCTGAAATCAGGAATAAAAGGTTAAAGCACCGCATTTGTTGACAAAGAGAAGGACAACAAGGGAAAACAAGTGAACCAACCAGCACCAGATTGCTAAGAATAACTAGGTAGAGAGACTCTACCAGAAAATATATGCTGCTTTAATCAAAGGTAAGCAGATACAATGAGCACATAACAGGTTTTAGAGATATATATATATGTACATATATATATTTATACATACACATACACACACGGAGTCTTTATATATAGCTACCTGGGATTGTGCTGTGAATCTTTTTCACAGGGACAAGGTATGGAAAAAATTAGAGAAAAATTCTAGCTACTCATCAACATGGAAATAATTCCCTGTGAGAAGAGGTGGGATTGGTGATGTGCATTGAGAAACATTTTATTGTTTGAATATGTTTTTACCCATTTAGTCATCAGACTAGACATCTTTGGAGAGAAGGAGCTGGGTCTGGGCTTTAGAGCTGCACATAGGTAGTTTGAAGGTAATCTCTGCTAAGACGGCAAACAGTTTAATCTTCCTACCAAGACAGAAGAGACTGTGTAGTAAAATACACTGTAATTTGATTGCCTGGAGCTGCTGCAAAAGTAAATTTGGAAGATGGCATCTGTAATACTGTTCTCACAACTGCAAACTTTGCTGCTGCTTCTGCCAGGTTTAAGCATTTAATTTTTAATTCAGTCCTCAAATTTGACAGTAAATTTAGACATACCTGTATTAAATATATACACAAATTGTAATGTTTTAAACGTTTCCTAAATGTTTAGGAGTAAGAAAAAGTCCTATTTATAAGCAAAAATCCAAGTCAGTAAAGGGTAAAACCAGAAGATTTTTCATCAAATGGCCCCAAAATACGTTTGCAAAAGACAAAACCAAGTAGTAGAAAACCAGAAATAAACAAGCTTTGTAACATTAATAGATATGAAACTTTGTGACAGAAGATTTAATGTAAAGAAGTAGCTGTTAAGTGGGTGGAACACACATTAACTGTTAACAGAGGTACAGGAACAGAAAGAAAGAAAAGATGCCTCTTTCTAAACAACCTTCTGTTACCTGTCTGCAACCATGAAAGACAGCATGGGACAAAGCTGGAAATAGTCACGTTCTTGAATTTAACATGTTTTGAGCTGGACAGAGTCCCAAAACAAGTCAAAAAACACAAGGGAAACAAGGGAAGCCGGAAGTCTTACTGAAATGTCTTGGAGAACTTTGCTGTACACACAAATCAGATCAACGTCTGCCAGGATACAGCACTGAAGACAGAGGGCAGAAATCTTAGTGCTTTTTATCCGTTGAAGGAACAGAAATAGGTGGGGTTTTTTGGAGAGGACAAATGGCAAATTCTGATTCACTATGTTTCAACAGGAACCTTATCAGTACTGCAAGTTAACTCATGCCTTTCAATATCTTGACATCATAGACTTAGAAGAATGCTATAGAATGTATATCAATAAAAGGCAAGTATAACTCCCATGCACTGTGCAATGGGAACATTTAGCTATATAAAAAATAGCACCGCTACAGCAGACATACAGGTGGCAGTTTAACTAGGTAACACAAGTCATACATAGCTCACAAACTTAAAAAGTTGAAGTTCCAAAAAAGAGCTCTAGGAAGATCAAGCAACTGAATTCATACAAAACAGCACTCAGTTATACCACCTTCCACAGAGACTAGACTATAAGTTGCCTCTAAGTACAGTTAAAAAAAAATCAAGAAAAATTATACCGCGCATGCAGATTTAACAAATCTTTTAACCACCACATCATCTGTCTTGCAGAATAAGTTGTCTGTATTACTCTGTATTACCGTGGGCAATGGATTCTAATTTCTGCAATTCACAAAAACACCACTAGCCTATATGTGTATATATATTATTGGCTTCTGCAGAACCAAACATAGATGGAACCATACAGTCATGCTGCCACACATCCCAATTCACACCAGTGGCAAGTTTCCATTTTGTCCCAGGCCCTTCCTTTTAACACCTTCCCAGTTATTTCTTGTTTTAAAATCACCACCTTTTTAGGGCAGAAAGTCATCAAAGCAGTGTCATTCTGATCAGAAGTGATCCCATGCTTATTTATTCCTTGTATCCTGGGAATGCACATAAGTATGGATGAAGGGTTAACACAACAAAGTCTTTGTGAAGCCAAAAGGATCGCCACTGTAAAACAGGAATTGTATATCCAAGATATTCTTCCTGTCAAATCACATGCTAATAACTTCTGTCATTAATACCTTTGCATAAAAGACTGAATAACACAGTAATGGGAAGATATTTCTTTGCAAGGGGAAAATCAGTAAAGACAGAAGGACTACTGTTTCTATTTTATATTTATATTTTGTGATTCTGAAGTCGGACTGTTTCTACAATTTTCCTTACTGTCTTGCCTAAATACAAAGGATTTGCCAAAAGCCAGTATCACTCCAGTCTTCAAAAGAGGCAAGGAGGGTGACGCAGGAAACAACAGACCAGTCAGCCTCACTTCCAACCCTGGTAAGGTGATGGAACAGCTCATCCTGAATGTCATCTCGAAGCATGTAGAGGAAAAGGTTATTGGGAGGAGTCAACATTGATTCACCAAAGGGAAATCATACTTGGCAAATCTGATAGCCTTCTATGATGGCATGACTGGCTGCATAGATGAAAGAAGAGCAGTGGACATTGTCTACCTTGACTTCAGCAAGGCTTTTGACACTGTCTACCACAAAATCCTCATAGGTAAGCTTAGGAAATGTGGGTTAGATGAGTGGAAAATGAGGTGGATTGAGAACTGACTGAATGGCAGAGCTCAGAGGGTTGCAATCAGTGGTGTAGAGTTCAGTTGGAGGCTTGTAACTAGTAGTGTCCCCCATAAGCCAGTACTGGGTTTGGTCTTGTTGAACATATTCATCAATGACCTGGAGGAGGGGACTTAGTACACCCTCAACAAGTTTGTTGATGATACAAAACTGGGAGGAGTAGATGACACACCAGAAGGCTGTGCCACCATACAGCAAGACCTGGACAGGTTAGAGCGTTGGGTGGAAAGGAACTTATTGAAGTTCAACAAGAGCAAGCGTAGGGTCCTGCACCTAGGAAGGAATAACCCCATGCACAGGTACAGGTTAAAGGCTGACCTGCTGGAAATCAGCTCTGCAGGGACCTGGGAGTCCTGGTGGACAACAAGCTGACCAGGAGCCATCAATGTACCCTTGTGGCCAAGAAGGCAAATAGTATCCTGGGTGCATTAAAAAGAGCATGGCCAACAGGTCGAGGGAGGTCATTCTACCCCTCTAGTCTGCCCAGATGAGGCCACATCTGGAGTACTGTGTCCAGTACTGGGCTCCCCAGTTCAAGAAAGACAAGGAACTACTGGAGAGAGCCCAGCAGAGGGCTACAAAGATGGTCAAGGGAATAGAGCATCTCTCTTATGAGGAAAGGCTGAGAGACTTGAGTCTGTTTAGCCTGAAGAAGACTGAGAGGGATCTCATCAATGCTTATAAATATCTAAAGGGCAAGTGTCAAGATGATGAGGCCAAACTTTAAGTGGTGTCCAGTGACAGGACAAAAGGCAACAGACATACAGGAAATTCCATGTGAACATTAGGAAAAACTTATTTATTTTGAGAGTGCCAGAGCACTGGGACAGGCTGCCCAGAGACACTGTAGCATCTCCTGCTCTGGAGACATTCAAAACCTGCCTGGATGCATTCTTGTCCAACCTGCTCTAGTTGAACCTGCTTTGGCAGAGGGGTTGGACTAGTTGATCTCCAAAGGTCCCATCCAACCCCTACCATTCTGCATGATTCTGTGATTTGTAGCCTGTCAATTTAGTTCCCAAAAGTTTCTATTTGAAAATGTGTAGTGCATGAACATGTGAAAAAGTGCACATATCAATCAACCTTGAGTATTGAAAAATCATGACTAGGATCTACATATCAAAACAGGAAAATATTCTCTACAAGAGGATTTTAAAATTTGTATTTAGTTTTACTAAAGGAAGTGTAATTGCCTTACTCCTAACGCAGTGATCAGTTCATGACAAACACAGTACTCTTATTCACATTACTCTGAGTAAATACGATTGATAAACATTGTGGTGGGTTAACGTTGGCAAAGGATCAAAGACCCACCCAACTGCTCACTCCCTCTCTTTCTTCACCAAAACAGGGATAGGCACAAAGAGCTCATGGGTTGAGATAAAGAAATGGAGATTCCGTATTATTCACCATCATGGACAGGCTCAACTTAGGGCAAAATATTTAAGTTATTGCCACTTAAAATAGATCTGGGTAGTAAGAAAAACAGAAAATATTAAACCAAAACCTTCTCTCCTACTCTGCTTCCTGGGCTCGACTTCATCACTCTTGACTCCTCTACCTCCTGCTGAGCAGCGTAAGGAGACAGGGGGTTTTACAGTCAGTCCATAACAGCTCCTCTCAGCCTCTCTTTCCTACCCACACTTCTTCCCCTGCTCCAGTGTGGGACCTCTCAGCAGGGTGGATTCCTTCAGGATAAAAATGCTCTAGAGCGCGTACTCCATTGGCCACAGCTCCTGTCAAAAGAATGTTGTTAGAACAACCTGTTCCAGAATAGACTCTCTTCCACACACTGCAGTTTCAATGAAGGAATATTTGTGTGCTCTGGTGTAGCGGGGTTCCTCCACAAGCTGTAGTGTGGACATCTGCTCCCTGGTGGTTGTCTCCATGAGCTGCAGGGAAATACCTACTCTGGCACTTGGAGCACCTTCTCCCTCTCCCTCTCCGTCTTCTCTGACTTTGGTGTTTGCAGGACTGTTTCTCACCACCTGTTCTTCACTATACACTGCCTGTGCAACATTTTGTCCTTCCTTATTTCATTTTCACAAAGGCACCACCACATATTCTTAAACAAATGTTCTAAAATATGTCTTTTCCCCAAAATAGCATACAGTGCATGATACCAAGAACGAACAAGCCATACCGTTTTCAATTGAAATTTTAAGAGATACCAAATGTGGAAAAAAAAAAAGAGATTTCCAAGGAAGGAAAACCAAGGATAGGCCACCTTTGTAGACTATTTATACCACACAGAAGTATGTTCCTATTTGCTTTCTTGCTACAAAAATCTTCCATGTTTCCCATATTCTATACTATCACAAGAAAAAAATAATTTTAGATGAGGAAGAGGCTGAATACACTGAAAACCATCATGACTTTGGCTAATTACATAAACCAATTTAAGCCATAGAATTATTTATGGATCTATTTCATTAGCTATAGTTTATAGCTGCTACTGTTACCTAGTGCCCAAATTTAACAGCAAGTCATCATGAAAGAGGCAGTCCAGCACTACATGGAGCAATGAAAAGTTGAAATCCTAAATTTCAAAAGGACATTGTTGTCATTTGTCGTAAAAAAAATACTATACCATACCTTAAAAAATCAAGAATTTGAAAAAAAAAAAATCTTTTTCATTTATAAAATCATAATAACAACCATTTATATTCCTCTCATTTTCCTTCCAGGGTAAGATGGTCATCCTGATAAACACCACAAAAGACCTGATAAATATTCATTTTAACAAACCTACAAAGAATTTATCCTTCAAATATTTCATTTAATTAAGAATCCCTTATTCAGTATTTAATAAGGTAAAACCCTCTACTCCCAACAGCTATTTTAACAAGTCTTTGGCAGATAAAAACAAGAACCATTCAAACAAGCTTCCAGAATTATAAGCAGCATCAACAGATATTAAAATTATGATCTGGACCCTTGAGCAAAAATGTTTGGCTTTACCAGCCTGACTTAGACACAAATACACAAGACAGTAAAACTATCCTACCTCATGCTTTCTCCCAGTCCTTACACTCTTGCTTCCCAGAGTAGCATACATATTATGCTCTGCTAGGTTAAGACTTGCTTTTTTCAATTTTTCCTGGAAAATCTCGATTTCAGATTTTTGCATCGTAATAAGACACTCTAGCTCACTTAAAGAAGGCTCTTGAAATACCTAGAAAATGACAGTACAGGTATATTACATTAGTAACAAAAAAATCAGAAACATAACAGACCATTTAGATAAAACTGTCTAAAAAAACACATTACCAGTATCATAGGAACACGTGATGATAGCTGTAAATAATTCTGCTTCTGTAAATGACTCATGAATGTATAATCAAAACCAGACCCCAAAGTGTTAACTAAACATTTTCACACTACCACCACCGTATTTTCCAAATCCAAATTTACAGTCTTAACAATGGTTGTTTTATACAAATCTTTCTTCTGCAGCAACTATGGTATATTTTATCTCACATGCTGTCAACATTTCTTGACAAAATATTTTACCTCCTGGACTTTTTTCTGGTGAAATTTCAAGTTGGTTAACTATCACTGACCCATCAAAAATGGAGGGGAAAAAACCTTAATTGCATATGCTGCCAATAAAAATATTCTTAGTTAAAATCTTCGTCAGAAAAGTACCTCCTTAAAATCTACAACATGTATGCACTATGGCCATAAATTCAGACAGCACAAATGTGATCAAACTGAAGACTTACAGAAAAAATAAACAGTCATACTAAATCACAGTTACTCAAGGCAGATAGGTTAATTCATGAAGCCACTGAGTTCCAGGACCCCTCCCAGCTATCAACCCATTCACAGTAATTCCTTGGCACAATACAACACTGCTGCACACTGCTCACCTTGGCCCTGTTACAAAACCCATTCAGATCAAAACACGTTTTCATTGGTACCAGCTATCTTTAAGTCAACTCCCCAACATCCAATAGTGGTCTCGTGTGCTTACACATGACCAAGAGTGGTCAAGTTACCATGGCATGATAAATAACTCTTTGTCAGTCGAATTTTCATTAACTGCCTGTGATCACACCACACTGTGTTACAACCACAAGGTAAAACATTGTTAAGTTAGCATAAGCAACAGCAATATGGCTGTTGTGGCAGCTTACGGCAATCACAAAGTGAAATGCTTTAGCTCAAACATCCTCCACAGTGTTTTAAGGCTGGGGACAGACATTCATCCTGCAACAGCTGCGCCAGACAAAGATAACATAATTCCCAGATGTTCAATTTTAGCACCCCACACTATTCCTGAAAGAAGGGATGGCACAAACCCCTTCCCCTCCCTAATCCATCGCATAAATAAAAGGGCAGGTTAGTTTAAAAAGTCCATGCAAGTGGTGCGAGCTGACCCAGTTGACCTTGTATTCCACTGACTAGGGCAAACTCATGAAACCCGTATTGCCAGCAGTGCTCTGATAGCAATGACTCCCAATGCTATCCTGCCCACAAGCAGCCAGGAAACACTAAGGCCTTCAATCAAAGAAGTTTGATCCAGGAGACAACTTTCTCAAGACTGACTAGAAGTTTTATTTTACACATACTTTCCTTTTTTGGCAAAGTTCTGACAATGTTAGTACCTTGCAACTGTTTGACCATACCCTTAAGAAAAATACTCATTTCAATAGAGAAAAAAGAACTTGGTACAATTCTCACTTGTTCCTAACTCTCTCAATTACCGAGATGCCCCAAGTAAAACAAATCGATATACTGACAAAAATCAGAATACATAGTGTAAAAAAGATTAAGCAAACGAAAACCATCTCCAAAGTCATGCCAGTCAAGAAATGAGATGGTCCCATCAATCAAGCAAACACCCTAGTAAACTTAGTATTTGACAGGAATGGCTTAATGGGCATAGCCATTTTATTTTTTTCCATGCAGATTATGAAGTTTTCAGAAAGTGTATTATAAACTCACACCCTCTACAAATAAATCCCAAATTAGAAATACCAAGTGCAACTCCTCATGAAGCAAACAAGTACAGGAAACGTGTCAAAGTTGCCCATGCTTTTGCTGACTATTCCTTAAATAATTTCTGTTGCTCATTTTGCATACTTTAGGCCATATGTAGTTGCAAACAGATGTCATTTCCGCCTATGATCAGCAAAAGGCCAATTTATAACTAAAAGAAAACTCTACACAGACAAAAACAAAAAAAGAAAATAGAAAAATGAGCAGTAGACAAGCCCATGAATTGAAAAGAACATTTAAAAGAGAGCTGGGCTTTTTGTTCATTAGACCAAAACCTTAGCACTATATAAAAAGGAAAAAAGAATTCAACAAAAGTTAGAAGACAGAAATAGTGCCAGTAGATAAGGGAGCTGCAGTTAAAATTTTTTAAAAATTTATACTTTAATGCAAAAAAACCTACTTTTTTTTTACTTGACCTTTCTTCTTTTTTATTAAGGAAGTGACTATACCTACCAACTTCTCCCATTTCATTGATTTCTCAGCTGTATGCAAAAATAGACTTCAACGTGTAACATAAATTGTACAATCACATTAGTAACTAAAAAAAAGAATCAACAGCTTCAATCTGTTACAATTATTTTAATTCATATTACAGCTATTTAAAAAATCTACAAATGTTAAACGTTGCTGAATTTTAAACCATGAGAATTACATAAAGTTTAGTTAACAATTAGCTTCTTACTGTATCACTACCTTTTAATTTCTTCTTTCAAAAATGAAGTGCAGAGTGTTTGAAATGTAAATACATTTAAGAGTCACAGATNAAAAGGAAGTGCAGAGTGTTTGAAATGTAAATACATTTAAGACTCACAGATCATATAAAATCCTTGCTCTTTTGTCAATGAAGTTCTTCTTAAATGACTTTAATAGGACCAATATATGAACAGTGTTCTTCATCTGCTTGGGTTTTTTTATTCCCCTACTCTTTTCTCCCAAAAGAGATCTCTAGAAATTACCACTACGCAGTGATACTTATTTCAAATTAAAATTCTGCAAAAACATATTTTCCAATAAAACTCTTACAACAGTCTTTGTGCACATGCATACACATGTATTTCTTGGAAAACTATCTTGGAAAACTAAACCAAACAAAAACAGTCTTAGTTCTTAACTTACACCTCCAAAATGTCTGTGTTTTTACCCTCAAAATATTCAGCAGATCACTGTTACCATTACAGACCTTGCTATATAATTTGGTTATACAGTATCCTCAAAACCTGCTCTGTTTTTTAAGTACAAGTGTGGAGTTTCTTCACTTTCACAAATTCTAAGAACCCAGATTGAGGGTTTGCTTATCAATAGGCTCCAGTTTAAGAAGCTGTGAGTATATTTTTCTGTTAAATTTAACATATTCTTCACTATTTGGTAAATATTCTTCTACATTTCCTAGCCTAGAAGACTTCATTTACTCAACTATCAAGGTAGTTTTTAAACATGAATTTTTAAGACAAGAAAAGAGATCTTCCAAAGACAGAAAGCTGGATGAAATCTCTCCCTGGTCTTTTGTTTTAGATTCATGTCTATTTAACTTTATATTACTACACTTTTATGTTCCAGGTATCCTTGGTTAAGAGCAAAAAAATCACCAAACCCAAATTATTTAGTGAAAAGATTTGGCTGTTATGAGAACTCAATTCCTTCTGTAAAAAATATGACTCTATGAAAAACCTAGAGTTCCAAGATTTATGCAAGAAAGAAGTGTGATTTTATCAGATCCTCAGAAAGAAATGTAAACTTTTCTTGGATTTTCAGTTTCTACTTTACAGCTGAACTATTATTTTTAATCTAAGAACTGAGGGAAATATTAAATAGGGAAAAAAGGGCAATTAATTTGGACTGTAATGGAGCTCTGATTTTAAAATCCTACATCAGAAAAAAAGCACAACATTGCGTTTCAAGACTGCAGAAAACATTCCACATTCAAGCTCTGTATGAAGAATGTAGGCAAGTTTCATACTAATGATCAGAAATCTGCAATCCAGGAAGAGGCAGCACCAGGTTCTTCCACAGCTTCTGTCTCAGAATTATCATCTTAGATCTTTGATTTTATGAACTGAAGTAGTAACCCACCTCAACAAAAAGTCCCATAAATGTTCACTACCCAAAGCGTATTCTGAAATCTATCTCTAAAGCCAAAATTACCATGAGATGATCATTTCAATGTACACATAACGTTGACCTTCCTCGTGGTCTATCTATCTATGCATTGAGTGCAGCAAATGAAGGCTTTCTCTCAGGTTTAAGCATTTTGGATTAGATTCTACCTGCATTACTATGTCTAGCTTAACAAGATAATGGTTTCCTTCTTCCACTTGGCAAAAGCAGCTTATATCATATCCCACTTTATCACAACAGATACAATATTTTTTCATACTAAAACTCAATTTAACATGCAAAACTTATATTCCAAATAAATGTCAGAGGCTTATTTATGTTTTAAACAACAAATACAATGTAGAAAATATTTATTCCTACCAAGCAGATCACTCTCTTCTCTTATGCTTACATGCCGTTTCAAAGTAAGACACAACTGATGTTTTCTGGATGCATTAATCAAGATGAAGCATAAGTACCATCTTTGCCAGAAAGCTGTACCACTAGGGGAACCATCCTCACTGTATTTCGAGAAGGAAATCCAATGCCACTTTTCCAATGTCACTGTTGTCAGAGATCACAAACAGTACCAAACAATATGGAGAAAATACAGCTATGCTCCACCATACTTCTATTCTGCATGACTTTCCTAAACTGACAAAAGAGAGCAGGTATCAAGGGAACGGATATCTAAGCTTCAGGACTAGTAATGCAGCCTTATGTGTACTCCTGCTCCCCCCTCAACCTCCTCAGGACGAAGCTGCGCTAACACTAACTGCACAGTACCAAAATCACCACCTAGGAGGAGACAGAAAAAGTCTGCACAATCTTTCTGTAAGCAGCTGCAAGCTCACCCAGCTTCAACCACAAAAAGGAACACGGTTGCTAAAACATCTTTTCTCTCAGCAACACAACAAAGTTTGCACACCCAGCTCAGCCTAGAGAAAACACGTACACCTTTACCAGAATATCTGAGTTAGGAAACAACATTTGTGACCTATGGCAACCAACTGGCCCATAACCCATACCCCAAAGTTTTCTTCCAGTCATACTCCAGGAATCCAATGCCATATGCCATACAAAGCCATGATGCAGGCAACAGCCAGAAGGAGTTTATATAGGAGAAGTAAGAATCACTTCCCAGGTTTCCTCTTATTCTGTTACTGAGTCAGATAGCTGAGCAGCTAAGTCAGAAGCAACGCTCACCTCAGCATCCTTTACAAGCTGCTTCTTTTTACAGCTTGGAAATCCAATTGTCACAGCCTTGTCTCTATTTACTGCACATACTTCTAGGATGGGCACCAGCAACTAACTGTCGCAGAGCAACTTACGGAGCCTGGACCTTGATCTCATGTGTTCTCATGAGTTCCCAAAAGGGGCTAAAAGCCAATAAAAGGTTTTCTACCACCCATGCACCCTCGTAACATTTATGTTTGGCATCCTCCAAAATATACAATTTATATCATATGAAAAAAAGCACTCTGATCATCTAATAGAGAAGAGGAGGGAGGGGAGAGAAGAATGCAATCTCTTTATGAAGACTATGCAGCCACCACATTAGAAATGTTCTCCAAACCAGGTAACCAGGTATGAATGATTTATTTTATTCATGAGGGGAATTAGATTTCCTGTTATAAAATTAATGTTCCAAATTATTGGGAAAAATATGCAATTATAAGATAAAAAATTTTGTGGTTTAGAAGAATCATCACAGAAAGTCTCAAGACAAGGTTGAATTTCATTAAGCCTTTTTTGTTAAACTCATTCCCCATGCATTTGTTGAAGCAGCGACTTTTTAGTTACAAGTACACACTAAACTGGGCAGTTTTTTCATAAAATTGGTAAGAACAGCAGCAAAGATCCAGGAAAGTTGAAAACATCAGTACTATGTGCTCTAATACACTGCAATCAATAAACATTAGAAATAGAATATAACACTACAGAAGCCCAAGTAACTGCTGGTTCAAATATTTTGCATCTTTAAACTCCTGGAAGCAATACTTTACAACTGTCATTTAAAAGTTTCAAGTATAATGACTTTTTTTTTTTTTTTTTCCAAAGAACTTTTCGGGCATCTTATTAGGGCAGTTTAGTTTTTAAAAGCTCATTAATTAGTTACTGGAAGGTTTTACTTGACTAACTACACCAAATGCAGACAGTATTTCTTCAAAGATTTTAAGATATTTTAAGACATATATTGGCATACTGGAAGTGACTAGGTAAGCTTAAAAAAGCATATTTTTCTGCATTACAGATTCAGTACTAGAAAGCAAAAAACATAAACCTGCATCTGATGGTGAGCCTGCTCCAAAAAAGCAACTTTTCTGTCTGCTGAACTATTACACTATTATCACAAGTAAAAATCAAACCTGTGCACTAATGGTGTAAACTAGGGACTGTGCTTGTTATGCATTATCATCTCTGTACATTAGAACCTCAATCATACTCAAACAAATTCACTAAAGTGTGGTTTTCAATCTGCTAACTATGCATTCCATAATAGCCTGTAATTATTAAAAACTGACAAGAAAGCTACGCCACCTGTGTTTATGTGAAGCCAGGTAATGAAAAAAACAACAACGCTGTCATCACCTCTCAATTCCTGATTGCATTATCAAAACTGTAGCCGAGTTTGGCATCTGGGTGTGACCTTGTTAACTGCTAGGGTAATTAAATTTATTCTATTGGGAAAAGGGATGATAAATTATTAGCAAGAAGATTTTGTTCACATTTTATTAAATTGGCCTGTCAAAGGGTCGGCCAAATTATCAAGGGCCTCATTTATTGGAGGCCAGCCATATTGCCACATCTGTTACAATTATTTATAATTTCAGCAGTTGAAAACCAACTGAGTTAGGCATCCGCCATGTAAAGTAATTTACAAATTATCTGATGAGGGAGTGTTTTAGCTTCTCCCTCATTTCTAGCCAGCAGAAAGCCGCGCTGTAATTACAGAACACGATTAGGTTCTTTGGGGAACTTATCTTGCACTCATAGCCATAGTAAGATGCAGCAAGAACATATGGAGGAGCTTGTGCTTCTACTCCCTGAAGCTCGTGACCCGCCTGCCGCTGAGCCCTTGAGTTGAATTTGAATGAGAGTGCCATGGCTAATGTTCTACACATGCACCATTTATGCCACAAAACAAATCGGATCACTGTTAATTATGAAGCAGCTATAATCAGGCCTTCACATCTGTGTAATGTGAAGCGCAGTAGGCTGTATTCCAATAATGTATGACTACCTTTGGGTCGCAAATTGCGAGCCATATTGCCTCAGTAGTAGTTACTGAATTCAAAGTAAGTCCTTTGATAAAAGCCCATCACAAAGATATTTTTATCCATTTTTTTTTAAACACAAGCCTTTCTTTATCAGCTATTGACCAGAACAGTTAAAGCATATGGCACAAGTTCATTAATGAACAGTAGCACACAGCACTCTAATTTAATGAAACCACTTGAGCCATAAAAATCAGATTTAGTTAATTCCCCCTTTCCCTTTTTTTTTTTTTTTCCTTTTCTGCATCTAGCCTATACCCTGGACTCCAACATAATGTCATGGGTGATCTTGCTGTAAAATATAATTATTTTCTCGAACATTTATAAACAGATTTTATATTTTAAGAGCCTGTGCATTTTGTAACATGGAATGGGGGGGAGCAGAGGGGAGACAAATGGAAAGAAATTGAAAATTGAAAGAAATGTCCAAGTAGTTTCCTCTCCATAACCCAAAATTTAACCTGATAACAATTAATAGTCCATATATCATTTCTATTTTAGAAATTACTGTCTCGCAGCTGTCTTCTAACAAAAAAATATTCTTTATTCAGTGAAAAATCTTTCTGTGAGAAAGCAGCTAAACAAGCAGCACCCAGATGGCAAACCAGCTACAGTTTAATTAATCCACTAAAAGCCATTCAGTTTTCAGTAAGGGTAATGTAATTTTGAATAATTGTAGGGAAAAAAAATCTCTAAACGTTCTTAAGTTTTATTATAGCGGCATGAATAGTGCCGCTATAGAGTAGTTAAAGTTGAGTTGCTCTTTCCATTATAAACCACACATTTCCAGTATCTTGGTCCTTTTTTATTATTGCACATTGGAAACAGATAAATGGAATGTCAAACTAAACTAAATGAAAATTAAACTATTCTTCAAAACTGGATCCAGTTTTCACTTTCTGTCCTTTTAACACTGTAGAACAGGATGTAGATTGGTTTGCAAAAGTTATGCTTCCTAAAGTAGAGAGCATTTCTTTCCTTTTTTTAAGAAAGTAATTTCAGAAGCTGCACAAGACCACTATTCCTTGTTTCACAGAAACACAAGCCTGCATCCTGGCACACTTACAGCATTGCAGGTGGAGTCCCAAATTGTCACAGTAAAACACACCCAACTGTAACCAAGATTGCATTTTATGGCGATCAAGCACTAGTATACTGTGATCCCAATAGCAACAATGACTTCACAGCCTCTGCTAAGACAGTCAAAACTCTACACAGCTTTTCTGAGGACGAGGGTATGGTGCGAACCACCAGGTACAAACTCCTTTGTATGTGTCTATATTATCCCAGAATTATGTGCTTCAAATACAAAGACCTTCTAGAAAAATAATAATACTGCTTCAAAAAACACCTATGTTTTCTCCTTTCCACCTTGTTTAAAAGACACAAAAATACAAGACATTTTAAGTGTGGTTCCACAATACATTGGTATAAAAAAAAGTGTTTGGAAACTAACCAAAGAACAAGAATCAGAGACACGCTTATACTAGTTTTTTAAAAAGTGTTTAGCTGTAAGCTACCATATTAAATTTGCTATAAAAAAATAAAATATTAAAATGACATCATTACTAATGAAGATCACGTCTAAAATTTAAAGTTTTAGTTATGTATGTATTGCAAACAATAGAAAATACCAATACTTTTCTATTACAAACATATTTAAATATGGTGCAAATTTAACTGGCAATTTACAATATATACCTGCCTTTATTTTAAGGGTAATAACCTCCAAATAATAGATTGCTGCTTAAGGGAATACAATCATTTGAAAATGTTATAATTATTTATTCAGTAAGCAGTGCTGACAAAATTGGTCAATTTCAGTTCCACTGTACTTTCTTCAAGCCCAAGCCTTCAAGCAAGCAGTGATAAAGCCTTTTGCCTTCCTCAGTGTGCTGCAGTATTACATCGTTCTAAATGTTCACTATGATTTCATTACTACAGTATTTGTTAGTTGCTTAAATTACATTTTGAGATCTTTGTGATCAATTTTAATGCTTTTTAATGAATTGAATATTTCTAAAAACTGGAAGATATTTGAGGCAAGCTTTCACCCATAGGAGGTGCAAGACTGACAAGCTTTAATGTAAATAAATCAAATGAGTAATTTTTCTAATAGTTAAGCCTAAATAAGTATAATATAAAAAGGATTTTGTTAGGAATAAGTTTCAGTCAGTGAAATGATCCCAATCTATTAAAACAAAATTTACAACACCACACTTTGAACAGGATATCTGCCTCTTGTGATGCTGTATCATTAACAAGAAATAGAAAATTAATCCTCAGAAGTGGACTTTAAATACTCACATTGCAATACTAAGTATACAGAATGAAATATAGAATCACTAAAATAAAGGAGAGTTACTCTCTCCAACCAATTTTTTTACCATTCATATTTCAAAGAAAATCAGTACTTTAAAGACTGTACTATAGAAGCCTTTTAAACTGAAATGACTAAAATACTGATATTAGAAAACCAGTAAGTCACACTCTGATAAGACCAGAAGAATTTTTGCATGCCAACAACAGATGCAGTTTTTCTTGAAACTTTTTATTTATGCATTTCTCATATAAATCTTTCTAAAATCAATCTTTTTGGTTTAGTTATAAATCACCTTTTTTTTCTAATAAGCTTAAATTACGTCTGTGTGTAATATCTACTTTTATTGTTTTATTAGTATTTTCTATTCTGACTTCTTTTAAAAACTTCATAATGAGAAATGAAGATATTATTATAGCAGTGCAATTGAATTCTCTATTAGGTAGACTGCACATACCTGTCAGATGCTACAGTTACAAAAATAAAACCTTTAAATGTCTATTCCTTGATCAAGTATCATCTCTTAATACTGTCTTTGATGTCTGCACACGTATGAAAAGTAAGAGTCAAGACCAGTAAACATATTTAAATATTTACTATTCACATGGGTA
>VXAK01006025.1:0-19950 GCA_013399435.1 Arenaria interpres
CCCCTCAGACCCCTGTGGAGCCCATCTTCCCCTTCAGACCCCCATAGGGCCCATGTCCCCCCTCAGTTCCCCCTGTGGAGCCCACATCTCCCCTCAGATCCCCTATGGAGCCCATATTCCCCCTCAGGCCCCCTATGGGGCCGGTGTCCCCCCTCAGCCCCTCAATGGAGCCCATGTCCCTCCTTAGACCCCTATGGGGCCCACATTGCCCCTCGGACTCCCTTTACTGCAGAGACCACTTTCTGCCATGGACCCGCCACGCCGGGGATGTGCAGGGCATGGGGACGTGGGGGTTTTGGGGACATGGTGGTGGGTTTTGGGGACATGGGGGGTTACTGGGGATGTGATGGTGGGTTATGAAGGTGTGGGGGTTACGGGACATTTCCCATTAGACAGGGACCTCGCTCTGTCCCGCAGGATGAAGGAGTGGTGGGTGCAGGTGGGGCTACTGAGCGTCCCCCTCCTCGCCGTCTACCTGCACATCCCACCCCCCAAGCTCTCCCCGGCTCTGCTCTCCTGGAGGTCCTCTGGAAGCTACTTCATCTACAAGAACCAGAATATCTTCTACAGAGGTGACGGGGCTGCATTGAGCTATGGGGACACCTCATTTGTCCCGGTGGGGAGTGGGGCTGGGGGCTTGGTCGCCCCAGGTGATGTCCCCAAGGCCAGAAGGGGTGTTGGCAAATCCCTCCCAAAACATAATGGCTTTAAGAGGAGCCGCTGCGTGGATCCAGATGCAGTTGGCTGTTCATTATCAAAACATTTTAATTGGGTGAAGCCACAAAGTTCTTGTGGAGCACTGAAAACACCTTGGTGTCCACAGGGAAGGATCTCAAGAGCCTCTGATGAGTCACGGCGAGGAAAAGACATTGAAAAACCTTTTTGCTGGAGCAGTTGTTACCAGTCATAGCAACTTTGGGGAAACTGCAATTAATTTATTCTAAATAAAACCCTGGTTTGCATCAAGTACCTGGTGCTGGTGGCTGTGGTGGCTCGTTTGGATGAGTTTCCGAAGCCACGCTGGCACTGAGAAGCTGTGGTGCGAGTCCAACCCACGTTTGGTTTTGGTGGAGCACAGGGAGAGGTCACACAGGTTTGCCTGCCAGTGGGGAGGAAATTGGGGGGTAAAAAAGCTGACCCTGAGCTTGCCCCATTCCCTCCCCAGATTCCACCGGTGCCGTCGGCAGCTCCGACATCGTTGTCCTCCTCCACGGCTTCCCGACCTCCAGCTACGACTGGTGCAAGGTGAGGGGACCGAGTGCACGGAGTGGGCTGGATGCTGACACCAAACCCCGTGGTTTTTCCTGGTGACAAGGTGGTGGCTCAGCCTGGTGTGGGTGACACTCTGGAAGAGTTTCTGCTGGGGGCACCACCACATTCTGGGATATCAGCCCCATCCCTCTCCCAACACCTCGCACGGAACCCAAGTTCTTTTCACGTTGCCTATTCCCACACTCCATCTTAATGCAGGAGGGAAATTCCCGCAACTATTTATTGGGGTGGGGTTTTTTTGGGGATGGTCTTGCTGTTTATTGGGAAATTTCAGCCTCCTGGGGTTTTCCTGGAGCTGGAAGGTGCTGTCTGGGGGTGCGGAGAGGAGCGTGGCTGTCCATGGCTGTGTGTCACTGCAGAATTTTCCTCTCTCCATTCCCATCAGACATTTTTTTAATGCATTCCTCCTCTTTCCAGATCTGGGAAGGGCTGACCCAGCGGTTTCACCGGGTGATTGCTCTGGATTTCGTAGGGTTCGGTTTCAGCGACAAGCCTGTGAGTAACCTGTGAGGAACATTTTCACAGTTGCTTTCGGCCCAGAGGTCGTTCTGCCATGCCAGCGTCCCCGGAAAATTGGTGTTTGCCCATTTCCTCACCCGTTTACATCTGGAAAATGAGTAAGACATTGTAATAGTGGAAGGGATGGGGAAGGTGTGTGGTGGAGATGGCTTTGTCATCATCTTACCTTTACTTGGGTTTGACGTGACTCCAAAGCACACCTTAACCCTTTTGGGGCATGGGAAGTTCTCCCATCATCTGGTGGATGTAGCTGCTGGCCCAGGACATCCTGACTGCTGTGCCCAGGGTCACAAACTGCTGGTCTCTACCCCATATTCTTCCATTTGGGTGTTTATTCTGGAGTTTGTGGGCTCATGGTGGGTCAGGCTCTCACTGTGGTTTCTCTCCCGCTTTGCAGAGACCCCACCGCTACTCCATCTTTGAGCAAGCCAGCATCGTCGAGGGGCTGGTGCGTCACCTCGGCCTCCACCACCAGAGGATTAATCTCCTGTCCCATGATTACGGGGATACAGTCGCACAGGAGCTGCTCCACAGGTCACCACAAACACTGATGCTCTTTGTAGTCCTCATCAAGATGATTTCCAGCAGATAAGTGGAAGAATGTAGCACAGAACCCCCTTCCCTTTGTACCTACAGCTGTAACGAAGGCTGGGAGGCCTCAGGGCATATCCATGGTAGGCAGATCTGAGGTTCCCATCCATCAGTTCCCAGTTGGTGGGATTTTTAACTTCCCTCCTGAGCTCCAAACGGAGGACAACAGTGGAGCAGAGATGATCTGACGCTGTTAATTTGACCTGCTGGTCGGTCACTTCTTGGAGCCTGGAGAGGTCTAGTTGTGTTTCACCTTCTTCTCTTCTGTCCCCAGGTATGAGCACAATAAAACTGGAAGCATCTTGATCAACAGCCTCTGTTTATCCAACGGAGGTAAGGTTTGCCTGGTGTGGTGGGATGGGAGGGATGAAGATCCATGGGATGGGATGGTCTTCCTGTCCCCGTCACTCAAGGAAAAGCAATTAAGGTGCTGTAATTAACCAAGAGAATCAGTCCTTGGGCAGCCTGTGCCACCTTTCATGGCACCATGGAGAAGGGGAGAGACTGGGAGAAGTGGAGCAAACCACTTGTAATGTTACAACTCTGTTCTCTGACGTCCTTCCAGGGATTTTCCCCGAAACGCACTACCCCCGGTTCATCCAGAAGGTGAGCTGCCACCCCCTCTGCTTGTCCTGAATCGCTCTTGACTCCGTGAGTTTGGGGTTTTACCTGGCTCAGATGCCTGCTGCTTTTCCTGCACCCGAGCTGCTCGTAGGCATCGTTAGAGGCAGTGGGAAGAGGTAGGAGCTGTTGGGTTGTGGCTCGTTTCATCTGAACATCCTGGTTAATTGCTCCTCGAGGCGTGGAAGGTGGATGAGGAGCTCAACATGAGCTGGCAACATGTGCTGGCAGCCCAGAAAGCCCCCCTGGGCTCCATCCCCAGCAGCATGGCCAGCAGGGCGAGGGGGGGATTCTGCCCCTCTGCTCCGCTCTGGGGAGACCCCCCCAGTGCTGCCTCCAGCTCTGGGGCCTCAGCACAGGAGACACATGGACCTGTTGGAGCGGGGCCAGAGGAGGCCATGGAGATGCTGGGAGGGCTGGAGCCCCTCTGCTGGGAGGATGGGCTGAGAGAGCTGGGGGGGTTCAGCATGGAGAAGGGAAGGCTCCGGGGAGACCTTAGAGCACCTTCCAGTTTCTCAAGGGGCTCCAGGAGAGATGGGGAGGGACTCTTGATCAGGGAGGGGAGTGATGGGACAAAGGGGAACAGGGAGATTGAGATGAGATGTGGGGAAGAAATTCTTTGCTGTGAGGGTGGTGAGAGCCTGGCCAAGGTTGGCCAGAGAAGCTGTGGCTGCCCCATCCCTGGAGGGGTTCAAGGCCAGGTCGGACGAGGATTTGAGTAACCTGGTCTGGTGGGAGGTGTCCCTGCCCAGGGCAGGGGGTTTGGAACAAGATGATCTTTATGGTCCCTTCCAACCCAAAGCATTCTATGATGTCTTGCTGTCAAGAGCTCACGTGCATCTCAGCATTAACAAGGGTCAGGGCTGAGCTGGGAAACTGCTGTGATACGGGCAGGCAGCTTTTCCTGCGGGAAAAGCCCTCGGGGGAGGCAGGATTTACCCATCTGTACGATACTGAGCGGTGCCATCTCCTTTTCCCCTTCTGCCCAAGATCCTCAAGGATGGGGGTTTGCTGTCCCCAGTCATCACGCGGCTGATGAACTTCTTTTTCTTCTCCAGAGGGTGAGTCGGGTGCCCGTCCAGCTGGGCACAGTCTGTACGGGGGATGTGAGCCACGTGGGGAGGGGGCGAACGTAGGAAGGGGAGCGGATCCCTCGGCACTGTTCCTTGGAGAGATTTGCCCCTGGATTTGAATGACCTTGGTCCTTCAGGCCATGTCCTCGCAAAGCTAGTTTTTTTGAGTCATACATTAACACGGCTTCCGCCGTTGCGCTCTGAACTCTTTAATTTTCAGGCTCGGAGCAGTCTTTGGGCCCTACACCCAGCCTTCGCCGGCAGAGTACTGGGACATGTGGACAGTGGTGCGGACTAACGACGGCAATCTCGTTGTGGACAGGTTCGTCGCCGTTAATTGCTTCATGACCTTGGTTTTACACCCGCGGCGTCGCTCTGTTTGCAGGCAGGGCCATGCCATGGCTCGGAGGTCACTGGAGCTCAGCCAGGTCCTTGGACACTGGTCCCTCGGAGCCCCCAGCTGCTTCTGTTGGGATCTGGAATCATTATTGCACCCCCCACAAAAGAGCTGGGGTGTGATGTAGGCACAGGGATTCTTGTTGGGATGATGCAAGGCAGGTAAATGACGTCTGGAATTGAGGGGATCCGAGTCTGCACACAGTGGGAGAAGGACAAAGCTGGAGATGTACAATGTGGGGTGTTTTTTTTTCTTCTTTGGAAATTAGGGGATTAAATTTGTGTAGTTTTGTTAACAACTGGAGCTAAATCTGGTTTTCTCCCGTTTGGGACTTTTGGAAGGACCTGGTGGCTGTGGGTTGAGTATCCCTGTTTAGCGGGGCCTGTGCGTGTGTCCTTCTCCCCCGGCGTTCAAACTCCTCTCTCCTCCCACTGGGAAAATCTCCGGATAAATCACAGTAAGGACCAAATAGCTCAACCCCTCCAAAGGGCGCTCGCTAATTGCCTCTTATAACGAGGGATACTCGCCCGAGCCCAGCAATGGACACACCCCTGACACGCTCCCCACTTGGCAAGTCCCGTTCGTGGCAAATTCTTGCAGTGTCACCTTTGCCAGTAGCGCAGCCGTGGTGGGAAGCTCAGTGCCAAAATAGCCCTAGCCCCTTAAAAGTCACGTGTCAGAGCATCAGTAGGTTTATTTAGCGTAGCTTCCCCTCCTTGGAAGGCTTTTTATAACCCAGCTGACTTGAATCCGAGAGCTGGGCCGAGTCACTCCGAGCTGCTGGGTGATGAGACAGGCTGAGGAGCCTTTAGCAGTTTGGATTTTCACTGTAAGACCCGACCACTGCAATTTATCTTCTCCTGCATTCCTCCACACTCAGTAGTTGAGCATTGAGTCCTCTTCTGCGGGACACGGGAATAGTTTCAGAGCTGCTGCCCCACCGGAGAGCCAAGCATGGGAGTGCTCAGACAGCACTGCCTCTGTGCCGGCTTTTAGCAGGCTGATTTCTGCCCCGTTTTGTAGGAAAAATCTGCTTTTTGCTCTGTCACCTGAGCACGTGGGGAGCTTGCCAAGGGGGCTTGGGAGTAATCAACCTTTCAGTGCTCATCTGCTGGCTGCCTGCAGCCCGCTGTGACTCACTGCACCGCCTGGAACAAGGATTACAATGATTCACCCCCTTTTCCAACCCAGTCGCATTTGACTGGGAGCAGAGGACCCAAATTTGCTTCCATTTCAGCTGGGAAGGATTCAAACCTCCTCTTCTCCAGATTATGGTCTGTTTCCTCCTTCCTAAATGAACTTGGATTGTCCCCCAGCAGGACTCTGGACTTTGCACTTAAAGCACAGAGCTAGCAGGGGTGAGACCTGCAGTCAGGATCCCAACCTCGTTTGCACTTTAATTTGCTGACTACCTAAATAAATAAAACCAAACTTGGGCGGTTTGCTGAGCTCACAGATGATCAACAGGCCGATTTTTGTCTTGCTGCTGCCCCAGGGAGGCTGTTTGTAGGAGATACAGGTTTCACCCAAGAGCAATTTCCAGGCTGTGCAGCACCTGGAGGCACCGTCCGCTGCGTAACAACAGGTTTCTCTTCAGTATTTTGCAGTACATAAACCAGAGGAAGAAGCACAGAGACCGCTGGGTTGGGGCTTTGACGTCCACCTCTGTCCCACGTGAGTAGGAATCTGTTTTCTTTGATTGACTGGTGGGGATGTTGGGAATCCCCCGCAGGCGCTGGAGCGTGGTGCTGGCTCCTTCCACTTCTGGTTGGAGCCTCGTGTTATTTTCAGAGAATCACAGAATTTTCATGGTTGGAAGGGACCTTTGAGATCATCGAGTCCAACCACACACAAAAAAAACCAACCCCCCCCTGCAAAAAAAAACCCCTCAAACAAACACAAAATACCCAACCCAACAATCTCAGGCACTAGAGCATGCCCTGAAGTGCCACGTCTACACGTTTTTTAAATCCCTCCAGGGATGGTGACTCCACCACCTCCCTGGGCAGGCTGTTCCAGGGCCTGACCACCCTCTCAGTAAAGTCATTCTTCCTGGTATCTAATCTAAAGCTCCCCTGCCCCAACTTCAGATCATTTACTCTGGTCCTGAATTTTATAGATATATTAAGATTTCTCAGGGTTTGATGATCAATTTCAGTAAAAGCATATCAAAGTTTGATCAGTTCTTCACTACCTAACAGGAAAAAAATATCTGATTATAGGGATTTTGATTCCTTATGGAGAGAAAAGCCTGATTCCATGACATTTGGAACAGAAATGGACACTGATCTGCTCCCTAACGAAAAACCAGGGAAAATAAATCATCAATTCAGGTCCTTTGCCCACCCTATGCAAAACACAACCTTAAAGCTGCCGTATCTTTACAAAAAGGCTGCACCCAGGGCATCCAGCGCTGTAAAATGCCATTTTGCTGCGTGACTCCTGAGGAGCCAGGAACCCACAAACCCTGCTGGCTCCTATTCCTCCAGTGATGTGCTACCCTGTTTGCAAGCCAGCGTAGGTCCACCAAACCACGGTTTTTATAACGGTCACGGGGTAGAAACTACACTCCCCAAAACATAACACAGCTATTTCTGCAGCGCCGGGAATCCAGAACACGTGTAGTCATCCTCCAGCATCATTAAACGCAGGGCTCTGACTTCAGCCACAGGCAGAGAATAATAAAAGGGCAGATTAAAGGGGAAACGAAAACCATAGCCCTCGACAGGAGAATCTCCTCCCTTTTGCTATTTCAAATGCTTAAAACAAAGTAAATGAGAGTAAATGAGTTGATGAGGACGTGGCTCAAATGTGGTTTGTGCAGGGGGTAGTGTCACAAACGTCCCTGCTCCAGTTTAAGGCTCGGTTATAGCAGAGAGCTGTGAGCTTGTTAAGGTAAAAGGAAAAAGGTAACTTTCCTGTAGAGGCTGGTTCACAGCCTCCAGATTCTCCAGCTGCTGCCCCAAGGAAGCCGAGGTGCTTTTTAAGCTCAAGAGAAGTTGTAGCCGCTCAAGGGAACGTTTGGTGTTTGCAGGAGGAGGGTTGGAAGCTGAACTTGACCCCAGGGCAGAGAAGCAAGAGCCCTTTTGGCAGCTGGCTGGCTCCTTGGCTTGATTTAGGGATGTCCTCAGGTATAAAAGCTCTGTCTGTGCTTCTCTCTTGCAGTGCATCTAATCTATGGGCCGCTGGACCCCGTGAATCCGCATCCGGAGTTTCTTCAGCTTTACAAGTAAGACAACAGCGGGAATACACAACCGGGGTTTCATTTCGAGGGAGACTTTGTCTCAGACTCTTCCTTCAATTCCCATTTCATCGAGGCTGTTTTTAACTCCCACCTGTAACCTGCAGAGCCAGCTGATTCAGCAGTTTAGAAATCACTTCCCCGCTTTAGGCATCAAAATCACAATTCTCAGACAAATCAATCGTGCATTTTAAAACCACATCAGACAGCGAAAAGATTTATTGACTGAGGTAATCTCCTCCAAGCTAACTTGAGGTAAATCCAGTACTTGGAAGAGCGGTCAACCGTAGCTGCTACAGGGTCTTTTTAGTGCCAAAATCATGTTACGGGGAGAATCCCAACTGTGCAAGAGGGTATTGTCCTCCTCACCGGTAGCTGCAGGCTGAGATGCAGTTCCTGTGCTTAAGCCTTGCTGCATTCTTCCAACAGGAAGGTGCTTCCCATGTCCACGGTGTCTGTGCTGGACGACCACATTAGCCACTATCCGCAGCTGGAGGATCCCACGGGCTTCCTGAACGCGTATCTGAACTTCATCAACTCCTTCTGAGCTGCTGCGGCTCGGTTCTCACCGTTTACGAGTCAGGCTTTGGGGGCAGGAAGAAACCTTGATTTTTTATTTATTTTTAATCTCCAGATCTAACACTTTGCACTAAGCCCCTCATCTTTGGCTGCCAAACTGCTGCCTTTATGCAGTTAAATCCTTTGAGCACCAGAAAAAGTTAGCCTGCAGGGAGGCACGGACAAAACTGTCAACCTAAGTAGAGCTACAGGATGGCGACAGCTCTTCCAGCCCTGCGCTCAGCTTGTTTTGTGCCTGGCCTTGTCTTTGTATTTAGAGCCAGGAGGGCTCGAGGGAGAAGAGGGGAGGCAAGAGTCCTTACTTGCCTCTCCTGCTGGCTACGTGCCACAGGTAGACAGGACCACAGAATCACATGAGGTTGGAAGGGACCTCTGGAGATCATCTAGTCCAACCCCCTGCCAAAGCAGGGCCACCCAGAGCCAGGTCCCACAGGAACGCGTCCAGGCGGGTTCTGAATGTCTCCAGAGAAGGAGACTCCACCACCTCTCTGGGCAGCCTGTTCCAGGACTCTGCCACCCTCAAAGTGAAGAAGTTCCTCCTCATGGCAAGATGGAACTTCTTATGTTCAAGTTTGTGCCCATTTCCTCTTGTCCTGTTACTGGGCACCACTGAAAGAAAGACCAGCCTCATCCTCCTGACACCCTCCCTTTAAGTATTTATAAGCATTCATCAGATCCCCCCTCAACCTTCTCTTCTCCAGACTAAAGAGACTCAAGTCCCTCAGCCCTTCCTCATAAGAGAGATGCTTCAGGCTCCTCATCATCTTTGTAGCCCTCTGCTGTACCCTCTCCAGCAGTTCCCTGTCCTTCTTGAACTGGGGAGCCCAGAACCACACCCAGTGCTCCACATGGAGCCCCCCCAGAGCAGAGGGGGAGGATGACCTCCCTGAAACCGCTGGCCCCACTCTTTCTGATGCACCCCAGGATGCCATTGGCCTTCTCGGCCACAAGGGCACATTGTCGGCTCATGGTCATCCTACTGTCCACCAGGACTAAGGTGTCCTACTGTCCCCTAGCAGCCAAAGATTGATGCCCTTATACCCAAGATGAATGTTGGTTTGGAGTTGCTGCACAGGCAGCTTAAATTCTGTCCTTCTGCTAAGGGTTATAAGTCCTTATCAGGACTGAAGAATTTGGAACCGAGTTTGCCTACAGTAAATGCAACAGGAGAGCTGGAGCTGTAATCCACCAAACCACAGGCAGTGATGCTCTGCTGTATCTACACCCACAAAGGGGCAATTAGTCTTCACTAATCTCTTTTTAATGGCCAGTTACCCTAAGGAAAGCTCTAAACCTTAAGTTTTTCCCACATCCCTTATTCCTCTGATTTTTCAGTTCAAAAAGCAGAGTCACTCACTGCCTCTACACCCTTGGGACTGTCTTGGGAGCTTCCCCAAAGAGCAAGTTGAATATGCAATACTGGCACTAGCCAAAGCCAAGGTGTTCTTCTGAGCAATAGGCTATTCCAGCCACAGGGAGCTGGGATGGGTGTTTAAATTTTACCACTCAACCAGTATTTCTTCCTTCCTCACCCTGACTTCAGAATCAAAAGAAAGGATTCATCAGCAGAGAGATGCAGAACTTCCCTCACCACAAGGTCTCTCCTCTGGGCTGTAACTCTGTTGGCATTATCTGACACAAGGATCAGAGAACTGAATATGCCTCAGTAGGTGAAGTTTAATCTCTCTCTCTCTCTGTACGTTGATTTTTCTGTGTGGAACAGAGGAGACAATAATCAAGAAACTGTAAATTTGCAGGTTAGAAGATTCTGCAGGTTTTGTGTGGTTATTTTAACTGCTTCTGTTTGAAATTCAATAGCATCCCTTTAGGAATAAGGGGGTTTTGCTGAGTAAACAGCCATTATAGGCTACTTTTTCTGTACCGAAGCAGAGAGAATTAGAACAAGAAATTTCTATTTTATTAACAGCAATTCATACGAATTCCACTACTTTGACCAGTGTTTATTTTCTGTTAATAAAAATCAGTTTTGACAAAAGTCTGATTCCATTTTCTTACCACCTGCATCTTTTATCTTCCCTGCTCGACTGCAAGTGGCCAGAGACGCAATAAGTTAGACGGAAATGTGTAAGTGACAACGAGGGAAGGGACACGAGAACGGCTCAGTACCAGCCAGCCACTATTGCCACTACTGTAACATCATACAAAATATTTACCAAATTGAGGAATAAAAAACTACATGCAGAAGGACAGACAAGGCTGCTCGATACCCGGTAAAATACCCAAGCGCCGCTTTGCCAAGGTTTCCACCGCAGTCCATGCGCTGTAACGCTCAGCCTACAGAAGCCAGGATGACATCTACGGGGGTTTCTTCTTTGCTCCTCACTGTCACCTGCATGGTCACACCATTTCCGAGCGCGAGCCTGGACCTCACCAGCACATCGCAGCCGCCTCTGTATACACCTGGGGGACAAAGCAACACTTGAGCCATTGCTCTAAGAGAGGCTCAGGGATCTCGTCCCAATCCAGGAGCCAACAACTTGGTGAGTCCAAGACACATTCACTCTGTGGGCGGTTGCAGAAAGGGAGGAAACAACTGAACAACAAAAACAAGCCACCAAACCCCCCAGAATCAGAGAATGATGGGGTTGGAAGGGACCCCTGGAGGCCACCCAGTCCAACTCCCTGCCAGAGCAGGTCCACCCAGAGCAGGTCCCACAGGAATGTGTCCAGGTGGGTTTGGAATGTCTCCAGAGAAGGAGACCCCACCACCTCTTTGGGCACTCTCTTCTAGGGCTCTGCCACCCTCACAGGAAAGAAGTTCCTCCTCATGTTGAGATGGAACTTCTTATGTTCAAGTTTGTGCCTATTCCCTCCTGTCCTGTCACTGGGCACCACTGGAAAAAGACTGGTCCCATCCTCCTGACACCCACCCTTTAAGTATTTATAGGCGTTGATCAGATCCCTAAATCTTCTAAGCTCTTGAAGTCAAGACTGAAGATTACAGATATTGTCCCAATTAATCAGTCAGCAAGTGCTGCTGGAGGGTTGGACTGAGTTAAAGAGGTGAAAACCAGAAAATGGGTAGCTGAAGCTCACTTCCAGTTTGAGAAGGCAACACATGTTGTAATTCTGCCGTGAAGGCACAGTCCATTGGCCTCAACCGCCATTGAGGGAGGAATAGCCCTCCTATGCTTTTACTAGTCTGGTTGGAAGTGGTGCTCCTGGAGACAATTCAGACTGCAGGAGAAGCCATCTCCAGTCCCACTTTGACACCACTATGCAGACCTGGAGTTACTGATTTTTCCCTGTGAAATAAATTGAGATCCAGCCCTTCTGTCAGAGCCCTGTGTGCCACGTTCACTGCAGTTTGGCCTTAACAACTGCAAAAAAATTCTGTAGAGCACTTCCAGGGATTGCCCCGAACTGTAAGCCTGGAGCACGGTCACCAAACAAGAAGTCACTTCAGGATGTGTCTTTAGTGACGGGAACTTGAAAACAAGATGGTCCTAGGAACCCCCTTTTGAGATAAAAACTGGGAAAGAATTCGATTAGGGGTCTGCTCTGGAAGTTCTTCATTCAAAGGATTCACTACGGTTCCCATAGGTAGGATATCTCCATTCCAAGAGACACACACAACTGCAAGCTCTAAATTAGCACCAGCTGCTTTCAACTCACTGGTTCACTTCAGCTTTCTATAGAGAAAAAAAATTCTTTATACAAGAGCAGAATCTCCTAACTCGTTTCCTTCCATTTAAGTAAAAATCTGGGGGGACAAGGAACCGTGGAGTTCAACAGCATGAATACTTACCAGCTAAGTAGAGCGTGTGAGAATTTTTGTTCTCCGGCACTTTATCTGATCTCTCGCAGGGCTGCATGCCCAGGAACTTGATGATGTTATTGACGGCTTCTGCATTCAGAGATTGAAGAAGAAAATTACCTCCAAAAAATTACCTCCAGAAAATTGCTTTCTGTGAGAACTAGTTCGCTATTAAAGAACATCCTCTAAGCACCAGTGTGGTTTAACCATTTCCTTTCATTATCTTGGTTGCATCCCATCAACACACCTTCTTTGCCACGTCCCTTCCAACAACCTAAAAATTCACCCCTCCTTTCAACCAGCCTCAAGCAATCCTGAAATTCCACTCCCTATAATCCCAACATTCCAGAGCAAAGCTGGGACATAACATCACGTGGGAAGGCACCAAATTCTCTTCCTACCACACTAAATATATCCCCAGCGTGGCAGATTTACCGGGATTACTATATGGGCCACCAATGAACAAGGAGAGATCATCTCACCGTCAAGGGTTTTAATGGAACTAAGCGCAAAGGTTTCTTCTTTCTCAAAGTCATCTCCCACTTCTTCCCACGCGGCCGCGAAGTTTGGCTTTAAAACCTTCTGAATATGGTCAGACACGGTCACCTCCAAATCTTCCAACTGACAGAAAAGCAAGGGAGATTTTCAGTTGCCAGTTACAGAAACAATCCGAATCTCAAAAAGGGAAAGAAGAGGAGAGACAACAGCATTTTGCCAAAATAACTCCGGTGCCTGGCTTTAATTTCAGGAGAAGCACATAATAATAGCATCTAAAAAAGCAGAGAGGAAAAACAGTATTTATAGTGGCCATCTGTAAAGATAAAGACATTGACATAAAAACAGTGAGACTAAAAGAAAGCAGAAAATGGTGCAATCGCTTTGTGAGTCAAAGCCCATTCTACCCATTCCTGGGCATCTGAGGAGAGAGACTTTCTCAGAATCCAGAAGGAGCCTTTACATCCTTCAAGCCCAAAAGACTGGCACTTTCCTGAGATATGACTTGTATTTCCGTGATTGAGAACATGAACACAATAAACAGAACCACAAAGGTTTGGGATGGAAACATTGGGCCACAGTTCTGAAAACAGACAACGGAAGGTCTTCCTTCCTTCCTAGGATCACAGGATGGGTCGGGTTGGAAGGGACCTTAAAGATTGCGCAGTTCCAATCCCCCTGTCACGGATAGGGACACCTCCCACCAGATCAGGTTGCTCAGAGCCCCGTCCAACCTGGCCTTGGACACCTCCAGGGATGGGGCAGCCACAGCTTCTCTGGGGAACCTGGGCCAGGCTCTCACCACCTTCACCGCAAAGAACTTCTTCATATCTCATCTAAATCTCCCCTCTTTCAATTTAAAACCACTACCCCTTGTCCTATCACTACACTCTCTGACAAAGAGTCCCTCCCCACCTCTCCTGTAGGCCCTCTCCTTTTAGGTACCGGAAGACTACTATAATGTCTCCCCGGAGCCTTCTCTTCTCCGGGCTGAACCCCCCCAACTCTCTCAGCCTGTCCTCCCAGCAGAGGGGCTCCAGCCCTCTGAGCATCTTCACGGCCTCCTCTGGACCCGTTCTAACAGGTCCATGTCTCTCCTGTGCTGAGGACTCCAAAGCTGGACACAGTACTCCAGGTGTGGTCCCACCAGAGCAGAGTAGAGGGGTAGAATCACCTCCCTTGACCTTCTGTCCCCACAAATCCTATCTTCATAGAGCAATAAGTTAAAATAACCTTTGGCAGAAGGATCTAAAGGTACAATCTATAGTATTTTGGAAATGGTGTTTTGGGCAGGCCTGATGTTCTCTCCTACTGGCTTCAGATCCAGAAGAAAACTGTCAACCCAATGGCTACGTGTATTCAAAATTAGTGACAAGGACAAAAAAGCAGTCCTGAACTTACCACATATTCATCTTCATAGCCGTCATCTTCTGGCACGCCTGTGTTCGGGTCACAGTCTCGAACAGTGAACTTCATCGTGCAACTGAAAGTACAAGCAACTGGGGAGAAGAAGAAAAGCCAGTATAGGTTAGTGGTGCACTTTCTTCTCCTTGAAGCCCCCCCTTCCCAAAAAGGGACTGGAAAGAACGTGCATTAGATTTGCCCGAAAAGATACAACATGGTCACAGGCAGATCATTTTTCAGCTTCACATAAAATTTCCCCCCAGGCTCTAAGGTGAAGGGCAAAAGAGGGTCCCAGGGAAGGAATACTGCAAGGCCAGGGTGTAACAAACCCAGGGCCGCTGACTCAGGGTGTTGCAGTGAGATCCAGTTGGCACTGGCTCCTGGGAGAAACTCTGCAAGGGTTTATGGCAAGTGGATTTATGATCCAAAAACCACAGTTCAAGGAATTCAGGCTCGTTCTAATCTTCTCTGGTATAAAGCGATAACCAGGGAACCCACCCCACTGATGAGGTGAGTCATGTTAAACCAACTGCAAATCCAGTGGAGTTTCCTTTAAGCGTGAAGAATAAGAACAAGAAAGGGAAGTTTTATGCCCAAGAAAAATCTCTTATTCCTAAATTTCATAGTCATTTATAATTCTCAAAAGAGATGAAAAATCGCATTAGCCAGATTATATAAAGGACCAAACTACCAATCTTTTTTTTCTCCCTACATGTATTTTCTTTTTACCAATTCTGTTCCTGACTTCCTCCAACAACCATCCGTGTTTTCAAGGGTGCTCCTTTCATTGTCTCAAGATAATAAATTCATTTTTCTGTATTACCTGCACACTCCCCAATCCTCTTAAACATCCCATTTTTCCTCATCCAATACCCTGATTAACCATTTTACACAGGTTCTACATAAAAACCAGCACGGTGACAAAGAAACAGTCCCAGAACCTCAACATGCACTCACCAAATTTCACACCCTAGGCATTTTAGTATCTTAATTTGAGGGATTTGTTGTGCAGAGCTACTCCCTCCCAGTGGGTACCTGCAGTGGGGTCATCCTGGGGAATGCGGACCAGGGTGTAGCACATGCCCGGCTGGTTGTACGCCAGGCTGGGCGCTGGGATGCAACAGATCACGTCGTAAGCGTCCGATGGCTCCATCTGCACCGTGACTCTCTCCAACAGCTGATCGTTTAACGTGTTTGTGCAATCAAACTGCAGGAGAATACATTGAAAAGGACTTAAACGCAGAAGAAATATTTCTAACCAAGGATTTTCCCCCAAATTAGCTACAATACTCCACAGCAGACGTCCCGCACCTTCGATCAAGCCCATCATTCTGACTAAACAGCTTTTCTCTCTAATTTTACTAGAATTCTTTAACAGATGGGGTCATAACCTCCATCTTTTTTTTTTTTTTTGACTGTTGAGCACACACCCTCTTAACTCTACCTTGCAACTCCCTTAAGAGAGAAACCACCCTCTCCAGGGCACAGCAACACTGTTTATGCTACACCCAGGCATCATCAAGAGCCAACTCCTATTGCACCCTGGCAAAAGCACGTAACTCCTCTTACCTGGAAAACGATGTGATTTGTGAACACGTGTTTAATGCAACGAACAAAATACTCCGTTTCTGCTTCTGTGAGTTGTACCGGTTCCGAAGACTTGAATAAGGGACCCAAGCTCTTAAATTCTGGAATGGCTGCTAGTTGTTCTGGAAAAGAAAAGGAAGGGGAAAAGAGATGACAGACACTTAGTGACAGGCTCGCTCCCACCTGACCTGGTGCAATCCTCCTAGGGTTTCAAATACTGCAGGCCCACTGATCTTCTCTCCTACCTTGGAATATATCCTGACGTGAAGGAGCAACTTTCTCAGGTTTGCTGGTCACCAGGGCAATCTCTGTGAAGAGAAAAAGCAAAGACATCGTGCCGTCAACTACACCGTGCAGGAGTTTTAAATACCTTTATATCTCCACTCAAATTATTCCTTAACATGTAGCGTTTCACACATTTTGCTGCAAACCATTACCAGTCTGGTTCCTCACACACCCCAAAGTATTTTTTCTGCTAGGCAATGTTGGATTGTAAGGAGAGAAGAGGAGAGATGTTCGAGTAATGATGAAGAAACCCCGCTTTAGTCCAGAATAGCCAGAAAAAAAAGCTGGAAGAAGAAGAGGGGAAAAAAAAAAAAATAATCCCCAAACTTTTTAAGAAAAAAGTTGTGCGAGATCATGGAAAAAAGCCAATGAGGTGAACTAAGTGCTTCTGGACTGTACTTTTTTCAGCCATCTATGAACCAATAAATGCTGATGTACAAACTCCTCTCTGATAACAAGGTTAGCAGAAGGAATAATGACATTCCTGCCAACCCACATTCCTTCAGAAGAGGCGCTGTCTTCCTTTATCTGTAAGGATCATGCAGGCTTGTTTCTGCAGAGCCAGTGACACTGTCACCTGTACGGCATTCGGCTGAGTCCCCTCCAGTCTTGGCCTGACCCTACCAGGACAGCAGCCAGTTTACAGATGTCAAATATCACTGTGGCAACTGGAATGCTTACAGCCTTGCAAGGAGTGTAGTGATAGGACGAGGGGGAATGGTTTTAAACTGAAAGAGGGAAGATTTAGATGAGATCTCAGGAAGAAATTCTTTAGTGCGAGAGTGGTGAGACACCGGCCCAGGTTGCCCAGAGAAGCTGTACCCTCCCTGGAGGGGTTCAAGGCCAGGCTGGACAGGGCTTTGAGCAATGTGGTCTGGTGGGAAGTGTCCCTGCCCATGGCAGGGGGTTGGAACTAGATGATCTTTAAGGTCCCTTCCAACCCAAACCATTCTGTGATTCTGTGATTCTAAACGAAGCCCAAGTATTACCTGCTTTCTGCTCAAAGATCGGCGCAGTAGCCAGCGGAACTGTTTTCATATCAAAAGGTTTGTCTGAAGGCTCCAGTGTATATTGATGCAGGGCTTTCTCCATGCCAGGAACAGAGACGGTCAACCCTGAAAAGTAGAAGCACAGGCAGAAAATTTCAGTTTTAACAGCAGGAAGAGTCAGAGGTCTACAGGAACTGCAATCCAGCACAAATTTTGGATTGTCCACTGCACCAAAAGCAACAGGATGCCAGAGTCTGAAAAGCTTCAATCTTAATTGCCTCCCTCTTGACATATAAACAAGGGAAATTATTTAAAGGGCTCTTCCCTGTAGACATTGGCTCAGGCTGCAGAGAAAAACTCTTGAGGAATCTAGAATTTACAGCTAGACAGATACTGTTTGGACTTTGGTTCATGAAAAACTGGTAAAAGCACTTCCCTGTCTCAGTAAACACAAAATACACGTGAAGTACTTCAAGATACTGGGTAGGTAAAAAAAACCAAAAACCTGCTGTGAAGATACAGAAAGTTGCTAGTTCAGAGGGTTTAGAGGCAGTCTAAAGAGTTCATTCAAAAAAAAGTCATCTTAATAGTCTTAAATACGTTAAATACTCTGCTCCAGTGAACTTTCAACTACAGACCATAAAATATTTTTATAATCAACCTCGGGAACAAGATGTGTCATCCTCATTTTCTACTGGAGAAGATGGAGCAAAGGTCAAGAAACTTGCCCCAAGTGAAAGAAGAGGCAATGATGAAAAAAGCCCAACCCACACTCCCATACTTGCTACATCTGCCATTCTTAGCACAAGTTTTCACAGGAAAGTATTAAGGCCAGAAAAATCATAGTTCTGTTCTTCTGAGTTGTTCTGACCCAAGTTACATTACAGAAACTATTCCTGCAGCAACGAAGCTGACTCGTAATACAGAATTGTGAAATAACAGCTCAGACTTCTTCCTTTTCTATCACTGACCATTAAAAATGTAGGCAGCATTCAGTGCTATCTGTCTCTGCTGCAGCACAATCAAATAAAACGTTGCTCTGTCCCGAACTTCGTCATCACTGTCCATCATGCACCTGTTTTGGGGAAGAAGAGGACAGCAGGTCAGGCACCTCAGGACATCACGAGAGCTGAGCTAAAAATAGCACTGATCAGACTGGAGTCAATCTTTCAAGGACAGTCTGAGCTCTCTCAATGATGTGGACCTCATCACTCTCTACAACTACTTGAAAGGACACTGTAGAGAGGTTTGTGCTGGTTTCTTCTCACAGGTAACTAATGACAGAACGAGAGGGAATGGCTTCAAGCTCCAACAGGGTAGCTTTAGACTGAACATTAGGAAAGAATTTTTCACAGAAAGAGTGGTTGGGCATTGGAACAGGCTGCCCAGGGAGGTGGTTGAGTCACCATCCCTGGATGTGTTTAAGGGACGTTTAGATGTGGTGTTGGGGGATATGGTGTAGGGGAGAACTTTGTAGAGTAGGGTAGATGGTTGGACTCGATGATCCCAAGGGTCTCTTCCAACCTAGACGATTCTATGATTCTATGTACAAATTATGAAAAAAACAAAAAGGGTTCATACATTTTTCAGTGGTGCCCAGGGACAGGACAAGAAGAAATGGGCACAAACTCGAACATAAGAAGTTCCATCTAAACATGGAGGAGGAACTTCTTCACTTTGAGGGTGGCAGAGCCCTAGAATAGGCTGCCCAGGGAGGTGGTGGAGTCTCCTTCTCTGGAGACATTCCAAACCCACCTGGACACATTCCCGTGTGACCTGCTCTGGGTGACCCTGCTCTGGCAGGGGGTTGGACTGCGTGGTCTCCAGAGGTCCCTTCCAACCCCTTATCATTCTGTGATTCTGCAACAGAGTAGTTAAACTTCAACTTGAAGTTTAAATGCAAGTGCCACAGCAGAAAACTAAGATTAAAGGAGATGTGTATGAGAATTGTCAACACCAGACACACTTGCTAGATTATAAAATATACACTTGCATTTTCTGACTAATAATTCTGATGGTCACCATGTGGTTGCACTATTTATTTAACAGCATTCTTTCACAATAGAACAAAAGCAGAAGAAAGAGAGAGGATTACAAAAATAAACACGTTAAAGCTGCTTTCTATTTCAGACTGGGAAAAATAGCTCTGCTCACCTAGTTTTTCAACCATAGCAGGTGGTTTAATAAAGATTCTCTCTTCCTCCTGCCAACTTCCCTCCCTCTTCCCATTGCTCAAGTCACTTCTTGCAGTTTTAACCTACACTGAGGTTGTTTTCTGCCTGAAGCAATTCATGATTTGAATTATCCCTCTCACAACAGAAGCCCGATGTGGCATGGGTTGACACTATAGTGCTATACAATCAAAGAACATGACATTTACGGTACAGGCAATTTCAGGAGGTTGAATGGTCTTAACAAGAGACACAAGTCTGTGAAATCACAGAATCACAGAACGGTTCAGGTTGGAAGGGACCTAAGCACCATCCAGTTCCAACCCCCTGCCCTGGGCAGGGACACCTCCCACCACACCAGGTTGCTCAAAGCCCCATCCAACCTGGTCCTGAACACCTCCAGGGATGGGGCAGTCACAGCTTCTCTGGGCAACCTGTGTCTCACCCCACCCAGACAATAAAGAATTTCTTCCTGGTATCTAATCTAGATCTCCCTTCTTTCAGTTTAGAACCATTCCTCCTCGTCCTATCGCTACACTCCCTGATGGGAGCACCTGAAATGGGAACACCTGAGATCACTACTCAGCTGCATACAGAAGTTATTTATGAGTATCATGGAAATGTATTGTATTGCTTCAAGGGATGCAAAAAAACGTAGACAAATACTAAATCACCGTAGATTTATTACCCACTGAGGACTGTTCTCAGACCAGATTACTATCACACACTTCTATGACTATTCACATCTTTCATTTGCTTATAATAGAAAGGTTCGGGTCAGAATCACGGAATCAGGGAATTGTCAGAGTTGGAAGGGACCTCTAGAGATCATCTGGTCCAACTCCCCGGCTAAAGCAGGGTTGCCCAGAGCACATCCCTCAGGACTGCATCCAGGCGGGGCTTGAAGATCTCCAGAGAAGGGGACTCCACACCCTCCCTGGGCAGCCT
>VXAK01006025.1:20005-36778 GCA_013399435.1 Arenaria interpres
TCTCCAGCAGTTCCCTGTCTCTCTTGAACTGGGGAGCCCAGAACTGGACACAGGATTCCAGTTGTGGCCTCACCAGTGCAGAGCAGAGGGGGAGAATGACCTCCCTCCACCTACTGGCCACACTCTTCCCTATGCAGCCCAGGATTCCATTGGCCCTCTTGGCCACAAGGGCACACTGCTGGCGCACGGAAAGCGTGCTATCTACCAGGACTCCCAGATCTTTCTCCTCAGTAGTCCTCAGAAGGACCTTAAAGATCATTGAGTTCAACCCCCACCCCCGCCATGGGCAGGGACAACTCCCACTAGACCAGGTTGCTTATGTCCAGTCAGGAAGGAAAGAAGGAAGATGGCCATCTCCCAACTCCTCTGCTGGCACGTTATAAAAATTCAGTGCGAGTTCTGTCCTGGTCTGACCTCACTTCTTCTGTGGAGCCAGAGTGCCCAGTGTCACCAACCAGCTCAGCATGCACACAGCACGGTGATACTCACTCACCTCTGCAAAAGCACCAAGATGCTGGGAAGAAGACTCTCATTCTGGGCACCAAACTTTGCTAGAGCACTTACAGCGGCTAGAGAAAAAAAACAGGGAGATGTCAGAGGCGCTCAAGCTACACACAAACACATTCCCATAGTTATGATTCAAAGCACAGTGCATACTACGCAGGGCTTTCACTACAGAGGTTTTCACTTCCACACCACAAACCTTTCAGGCATGAAGACTAAACTATATCCATATTTTCAAATGGAAGTAGTTTTGTGTCAGGGAATAACAGAACAAGAGCAGCTTAACAGCCCTGCAACTTTGTTCTGAGAGAATTCTCTGTCAGAAAGGTTAGTTCAAGCTCCGTGGCTCACTCCAGTTGTTGGCCCCTCTGCCATTAATTGTAGCTCACAGCCCCAGATAAATCTGTTTTTCACACTCAGGGGTGACAAACATCCAGTGGTGACCAGGGCCAGGCTGCATCCAGTGACTCTGCAAGGAGCTGAAACCCCTCAGCAACCGCTTAGAGCTGCCTGTCCAAACTAATCCAATTTCAGCTTGGCATTGGCTTGAAGAAATTCCATAAAGAAAGAAGAGAAAGCTCTGTAATGAAGTACAAGCTTTATGGCCTTGGCAGTTAAAAAAGAATCCATATTTTCACAATGACAAAGTTTCTATACAGCATACGCTTTCTGGGGGATGCTCTTCATGCCTTCCCAAGTCACAATTAGGAAACTGTGACCAAAATTGCTGTCACCAGAAGTCAAATGCAATTTGGACCACGTGAACTGTACTTGTGAGCTCATTTTGCCTCCCTTTTCCCAGAAGCACTTCCTTTTCTAACATGCAGGAGATCAAGCCTATGCTGATACCCCTCCAATGCCAAGTCCCAAGTGTAAAAAGAGGCTGAACACTCTGAAGAGCATCATAAAGGCTCTGCAGGGAGGAAGTATCAATCCACAACATGCTTCCAAGGAGGAATCCCTACCTTGTGGAGGAGAGACTTCCATAAAAAATGGATGATAGTCTACAGGAGACAAATATGCTTCTTAGGGAAGTAGCAGCATCCCCTCATGTATTGCCTCTTGACTTTTGGGAGGCATTCAAAGGGACTAGAATCATAGAATAGTTTGGGTTGGAAGGGAAATGGAAGACAATCCAGTTCCAACCCCCTGCCCAGGGCAGGGACACCTCCCACCAGACCAGGTTACTCAAAGCCCTGTCCAACTTGGCCGTGAACCCCTCCAGGGATGGGGCAGCCACAGCTTCTCTGGGCAACCTGGGCCAGTGTGTCACCACCCTCCCAGCAAAGAAGTTCTTCCTGAGATCTCATCTCCATCTCCCCTCTTTCAGTTGAAAACCGTTCTCCCTCTTCTTATGGCTCCATTCCCTGATCAACATTTCCTTCCCAGCTTTTCTGTAGGACCCCTTTAGGTACTGGAAGCTAATATATTGCTTGCGTTACGCAAAGCTGGAGAACCAAGTGATGATGCCAAGATGATAGGAGGAGTTTTATAACCCACTGTAGGATAAAATCACCTTCTCAGCTGATGCACGTAAGAGCTAGCTCTTCACAGTGCCTGTGGAGCAACCATTGCCTCCCACTCCCAAACCCAGTTTCAGCCCTCAGATGTCTAGAAGAGCCGACATGAAACCATCAAACACTGGAGCTGAACTCACCAGCCCTCACCGCCTCGTTCTCCAGCACCACCCTGTTGAATATGAAGCGGATGTACTTGGACGGCGACGGAGTCCTCGGCCCCTCTTTTCCCAGCAGGTGCAGGATCTTTGTGGCCAGGACAGTATGTTCACAGTCTTCAATGAACTCGCAGAGGTGAGCCAAGCCAGATTCCTTACTCTCGGGATTCTCCTCAATGATGCTGATTATACAGTCCACAATGGCTCGCTTGTACTCAAAGCCACCCTGGGAAAAGAAAATCAAGGACACTGAGCTGGCAGGCAGAGCTCAGATCGCAGTGCTGCTCAGTTCCCCTCACACCTTCTCTTTCAATTGAGAAAAACCAGCATTTGCACATAAAGAGAAAAGATAAGGTGGGCTGGATAACCTAACAGGGTCTTCCCTGTCCGCCCTGACCCGTAAGGGCACATCATTTGAACATCTCCTTAGGGTTTGATGTACCAGCTCCAATTCATAAGCACATTTCAGACAGGCCTGACCCACAAGATAAGGTCTGGGTAATCACTCAGGGCCCATCGTTGCTGTTGTACCCACCGACGTAAGACAGAAGAGACCCTTCATGCCGTTTATCAGAGCTACCTGCCAATAATCACACAAAGAAAATATCAAACATACATCATCCCTGAGCATATTGGAGAGGAAAGTCATCATGACGCTGTGTTTCCGAGGGTATTTCTGGCACAAAGCACTGATGGCCTGTACTACCACTACCTGCAAAACAACAGAGAAGGACGTTAGTCACGTGCGCTTATTTTTTTCCTATGAAGAATACAATTTTCTCATGATTTCAAGTTGTCACCTTGATAGATTAAATTCGTGTAGGAGGAGGATGAAAATCAGGTGCTGGACTCTCAGCCTAAGTGTGCTAACAACCTCCTGTTAGCATGCTGCAAGACCTGGCTCTGTTAAAGGGACTTTAATTTAGGAGGGACTATGTTAATCCAAAGGCTTCTCCTCACTTCCTGTGCCCAGTGATGATCCTGACCCAATTCTAACTTCACCAGTTACATTTTTGTCATTAAAACTCCTTGCAATTTTAAACTTGTCTAATACTTACTTCCTTTTCTCATAAAAACAAGAATTTAAGACCACCATACGCTAGCTGACAATGAACTTTGCAGATACACACTATACTCCTCAAGGCAACTCCATGGTGTAAAAGGGATGGATGTAAGTGAACCACCATCCTTTACCAAGTTTTAACCTCAGTTTATAGTGACTAAACTGACAAATTAGGTAAAAATTTTACAGTTCACACTATTTCCTAACTGCGGATCAGACTGCAGCGATATAGAGTCAATCTGAACACTTAAAATCCCTCTTCCTCTCCGAAGAGGCAAGCAGAAGGCGGTACAAGGTTTTGCAGGACGCTGCAGAGGGGCCAGGAATCCACCAAACGACATTTATCCTTTCTTGGAGCAGTGGGAGGAAACGACACAGTATATTTAAGTTGGAAAGCAGAGAACTACACTTTCTGAATTTCAAACTGGCTTCGCTCTATCAGACTAAGTCCCAGAAGGATTAACAAATGGGAAAAGCTTCATAATAACAAGAAGGGGAGAAAAACCTGCAGCTGGAAAGAGCAGAGGCCTCCAATGCCACACCTTAAACTCATCTGATATTTCTGACACGAAGGAAGAGATCTGTTTCATGAGCCTGTCTACACTGCTCTCACTGCCTGTCTTCAGCAGGGTGGTGATGGCCAGGGTAGCGATACTGCGGTTGGAGTCAGTGATGAGGTTTTCCAGGTCTAGGTTGCAGGCAGTGACTGCAGAGGGATGCTTCATGGCCACCTGTAAAGAACGCAATTCCAAATTATATGGGAGCAATAACATCCTACAATTCAAAGCTTTCGATGCGGCAAGGATTCAAGCCCATCATATGACTGCTGGCAGGATGCAACCAGAATCACATGGGGTTGGAAGGGACCTCTGGAGATCATCTAGTCCAACCCCCCTGCCACAGCAGGTCCCACCGAGAGCAGGTTGCNCTCTTGTCCTGTCCCTGGGCACCACTAATAAAAGACTGGCCCCATCCTCTTGACACGCACCCTTTAAGTATTTATAAGCACTGATGAGATCACCCCTCAGTCTTCTCTTCTCCAGACTAAAAATACCCAAGTCCTTCAGCCTCTCCTCATAAGGGAGATGCTCCAGGCCCCTCAACATCTTTGTAGCCCTCTGCTGTCCCCTCTCCAGCAGTTGTCTGTCCTTCTTGAACTGGGGAGCCCAGAACTGGACCCAGTGCTCCAGATGGGGCCTCCCCAGGGCAGAGCAGAGGGGCAGGATGACCTCCCTCCACCTGCTGGTCACACTCTTCCTGATGCCCCCCATGATGCCATTGGCCTTCTTGGCCACAAGGGTACATTGTCGGCTCATGATCATCCTATTGTCCACCAGGACTCCTAGGTCCAACCAAAGGACAACCAAAGCTCAGATCCTTTTTTTTCAGCATTTTAAATGAACTCCTCTAACTGTGAAACCCATGAGCTGTAACTTTACAGTCTCAAACTGCTTCTGTCACGATGTGCTTTGAAATCAGGACATTATTTCCTTCACATACATCCTATTCACTCTTTTCACAGTATTAAATATCTGGGACTCTGCTTCCTTGCAGTGGAGAGCTCACAAGTTATCAAACTCCAGCTTGTTATAGCCCTGTGGTCCAGAAATGAGCAGACACAGCTTGAGTGCAGAAAAGATTTCTGTCACACCAGGAGATTTGGCATGGAAAAGCCAATTCTCCAACATGGAATATTTCCAAATACAGTAATCACAAGAGCAGTCGCTCTACTTTAGGTAATGCCTCATTAGGCACCGAAGTCTGGCTTCCTCTGATGCTCAGAGTTTTCTGCTTGTTTAGAGGTTTTGGAAGCACTCACTTTATTAAGGGTCCGTACAGCTGCATATCTCAAGACAGGTTTGGGAGAACTACAGAAGAGCTGCAGCACTGAAAATAAATAAAAATTAATAATAATAATCAAGAGAAGTATCTCACAACAAAATGTTACAGAGTAGAGGGTGTTTAACAAAAACCGGCTCCCAGTACTGCAATTCTAGGCACCAGTAATGTCCGGGGAGCAGGAGGTGAGAGCCCTCACGACCACACCAGCTGAGGAGAGGGAAATTGCTTTGTGCCAACGCTTTGATATTGAGAGATGCAAGTAGTTTAATCAGAATTCACCACAGCAGAAAGTCAGATATGGTCTCTTTCAAAGAACGAGAGTAGAGAGGAAAGTCAAATGTATCCGCATTTGACTCCGTGCTGCTAAATGCTCATGCAGCTCTATTCATAATTTATCACTAGCTTCACAAGCAAGTTAAAAATAACCTCCTGGTTTTCATCTTATATCAATAATACGTGGTTGGTGTAGTCATCTGTGGCACATCAAGGTCTTCTCTGCCTTCCCTCCCTCCCACCTTAACTTCCCACAGCTGGAAAAAGGCAAACATTGCCCTGTGCTATCTCTAGAATCCATTCTCTACAGCTTTGGATGAAATGGGAAAAAGGGAGCACGACGTTTCTCATCCACAAGCCTCTAACTTGGGGACAATCAGAAAAGTCAGGGTTTGAGTCCAGTATTTTAGTTACGCTGTACTGTTTCTGACGTGCTTTCCCACCCTTTCTTTCAGCTGCGTCGGTGGTACAAAGGATTCTATGACCAACCTGAAACAGCCGGTGCCAGCTCCCTGGCCGTGCAGTTTGGGAGATGGATGATGGCAGAAGCAGCTTCATAAATAACCATTTCATGCTTATTCCGCAGACAGCTCTCAATGAAGTCAAACAGTGGACTTTCATGGCTACGAACAGAAGACGTGTCACAGCCTGAGGCTTAATTATGTACAAACCACTAAACACCACATTTCCGAGAACTTGACAGAAAGCACAGTTAATGCACCACATTGCTCAACTCATACTTGAGCTCTAAACTTCCTATTTACTCTCATTCCATACATCTTTACATTATCTTCTTCAAATGCTGTACTCCAGAAATAACATACTTTATTATTAATCATGTAGCAAACTACTAAGAAAAATTTCCACTGATAAAAGAATTCCATCAGGAAGTGAATTTCTCAGGTAATTATACCCTCCTCTGTTAGTGTGAGATCAGAATAAGACAGATCCTTTTATTTATATCCCCACAACATAAGTAGATCATTATTGCATTTGAAAATGCATCTAAACAGACAAAGTACAAAAGCACTCCAGAGGTTTTTCTGCAGTTTTAATCCTACCCTCAGCTAAGTTTTGGTGGTCCACTGTCAAAATAAAAATCCAAACCTCATCACACATACTCATACTCAGTTCAGCCTAGCATTCTGCTTCTACCTGGTGGCCAGAAGGTCGTGGGAGGTGATTCTACCCCTCTACTCTGCTCTAGGGAGACCCCACCTGGAGAACTGCGTCCAGCTCTGGAGTCCTCAGCACAGGAAGGACATGGACCTGTTGGAACGGGTCCGACAGAGGGCCACAAAAATTATCAGAGGGCTGAAGCACCTCTCCTATAAAGACAGGCTGAGAGAGTTGGGGTTGTTCAGCCCGGAGAAGAGAAGGCCCTGGGGAGACCTTGTAATGGCCTTCCAGTACCTGAAGGGGTCCTACAGGAGAGATGGGGAGGGACTCTTGATCAGGGAGGGGACCAATAGGACAAGGGGTAATGGNCTCATAGTAAAGAACTTATTCCTAATGTCTAATCTAAAACTGCTTTTCTCCAGTTTAAAGCCATTACCCCTCGTTCTGTCATTGACAGCCTTTGTAAACAGGCTCTCCCCAGCCTTCTTGTAGGCCCCCTTCAGGTACTGGAAGGCCGCTATTAGGAGGCCGCTTAGGAGATTCCCCCATTAGGGGGATCCCCCATTAGGATCTTTAATGTCCCTTCCAAACCAGGCCATTCTACAATTCTATACCTGCATTTTATTTTTAATAGTACAGTTCTCTCCGACTGTGTGTAGATTTCAACAAGCTTTAAAAAAAAAAAATACAAAAAGCTAAATTCCTAGCTACTGTTTGCCTCAAACTAGAATTAGTTTGGTAATTCCCATGCTGCCTCTCACTCACCCCTCTTCAGATTCCTTCAAGAGTTTGCTTGCGATTCGGATCAGCATGCAGTAGGCAAACTGGGATTTCAGTCCAGATTTCGTGAATTTATTCAGCATCTTGGAAACCGCAAGGCGATCGATTTTTCTAAGGTGATAGAGCAGCCCCAAAGCATGGTACTAGGAAATCAGAAACACAGACGTGCAGGTATTGAATACACACTGCAGATGGAAAAATCAGATGGAGAGACATAAAAAAAGGCTAATAATCACTGCTTCCTAGCAGAAATACCTTCTAATCTCAAATGATCCAAGTTTCCTGACAAATTAGAAAGATCTACAGTATTTCCTTCCCCTTCCTGTCCACCCTAAGACAGCCTCATAGATCAAAAGAGCCATGAAATTAGTTTATTCCTTTGTCTCCCCGTTAATAGCCAGAACTTCAAAGGCTTCACCTTACTAAATTATATTGCACAACAGCACTCGCATTTCTAGTGCACTCAACATCCAGGATATCCCAAGGCCTTTAAATGACAGCTGACCTTACAAAAATCCTTGAGGCATTTACAGTAAAAGTACAAAGGCACGTTTCTAGTCATTTTGCCAAGTTGTTTTGGGTTTGTTTTTTTTTTTTGCCATAAGACTGATTCAAAGTAAGGCTTAATGAAGTTGCAAACTGGGCAAAAACAAACCTTATTTTACAGATTTGTTTCCAATGGTTGGTCTGTAATGCTGACTGAACACACAGAATGCTTTCATTTTCACAGCTGTCTGGAATATCCGTGCAAAAATGTTACTGATATGGATATCTTACTGATATTCGGGCTAATCTCTGTGGTCCTGGAGCAACTGGCAAATTTTCTGAAGGACGAGAGATACTGGTGTTCTGGGAGATAGCGAGATAATTTCTTTTTGAAAACTCAGATTCAAAGTCCTTCTGCAACAACCACTGTGAAACAGCCCGTGGCATCCCAGCTCTCAGAAGGTTGGCAGGGAAAGGGCAGAGGATTGCACTAAAGAGCCAACTCTTAATTAAGAATCTTGAGCTGGGATCCCAGAGAAGCTCGCCGATTTTTGAAACAGTCATTTCCCTCAAGTCACAATTCTTGTTTTTGAAATAATAAGGGAAAAAGGAAAATCAAGTTACTTTTTCTAAGGTTATCTTAAGACGGCACAGAATACCATTAAAAGCCTGTAGTGTGGTTAGAGTTTCCTGGAGCAACCACCCTCAAACGTACCTGCACCATGATGTTGTCACTAGAAGCTGCTTCTTGAGCTTCGTTGATCCACCGTTTGACTACGTCATAACTGATCTTCATCATGTGCTGGAAGAAGCCACAAATTGAGACTGCAGACAAACTAACATTAGAAGCACAGTGAAGTACCTGGAGCCTTGTTTTCAGTTTTTAAGTTTAAAGAGTTCAAGACAATCTAGGGCTTTGCTACATATTACAGGTAATAAATAATAACTCCCAAATACACCGTTTGTACGGATGCACTTGTTTCAATAAAGAGAAAAACAACCTGGAGAGGTTTTTGTCTATGTTTAAATAGGACAAGATAGTGCTTGGACAATTCACCTGCCTACAGTTAGTCCAGCAGGAAGACTTTGGTTGTCAGTATTAATACAGCTTTGTTTGCACCCTCAGGTCCTAACCCAGGCTCTACTCCACCTCATCAGGTGAAGCTCTTACCTCCTGCTCTGTCTTCTTCATTTACCAATGCAGCCAGTCTCTTTATCCTATGCACCTATAAAGCACTGCTTTTATTACATCTCAGGCTCAGATTATCATGCTTTTACTTGTAGTCTCTCTCTTTAATAAAAATATTAACCTAACGAGATCTTTGCCAGCCATTTCTCTAAACAAGGGCGAGAAAAACAGTGAGCTACTTCATTTTGCCCTCCTACTACATATTAGCAAAAATCATCTTGAACTGCAGTCTTATCAGGGCAGCAATTTGGGGTTGTTTTTTTTTTGCAGAGCACAAAGCAGACTGCTTTTATCACCCGTTACTGAACTCAAACAGTCTTTTACAGTCATCACTGTTAAGTTCTTTTACAGAACAGAACAGGTTGGTTTTGCTTACTCTCACCAACTGATAAGCACTTTCACAGTCAATATGTATTTGACTTTCCAATATAGACAAGGCCCCTCCCCAAGGAAATTAATGTTCTACACTAATTGCATAGAGAGATGACTGAGCACTTTCCACTTCAAGCTGTTACAACTGATGTACTGTAAAGCAAGAGAATGTTAAGGAAGGAATTTGAGAAGAGAGAGTCTGCTTGAGACAAAGGAAACTCCATTGCTACTATTTTTTGTTGATTTTCCAGTGAGGAGATGAAGAAGAAACGTATAAAAGAAAAAGGAGATGAAAGAAGAACAAAACAAAGGTCAGGCAGAGCTACATACGCAACAGACTACCCTTCCCAGCCACAACACAATGCACAGATTTACAATAATCTACTACTTTACTTACTAAGGAAGACACCAGTGCAGAACTGGACACACTGGGGACTCTGTCCACAATGGCTTGCTTCATGTATCTCTCAATGGCTTGTAACATTGTACTCTATGAAAAGGAAAAAGAAAAAGTATTGATACTTCGGAAGCAGAGCATAAAAGCAGCATACTCAAAAATATATGCACAGTGTATTCAAAAGGCCCTCAAAAAAATAATCTTGAGCTAATTCTGGAAATGCATGGTTCTGCAAGGGAGACATGAGTATCAGCTGCCCAATCCTGAAAGTTCAGTGACATGATCAAAGCTTCCAGCAAAGTAAGCTCAGGTCAGAAACAAGAGCTCCAAAGCTCTTGTTTACATGTTTACATTGCTGCTGCTCCCCAGTGTTCCACAGAGCTGCAGAGGGCTTCAGAGTAGCCCTCCCTAAAGCAGCAGTTCCATCACTACTATAAGAATACATCCTGCAAGAGAGTAGATTTTCTGTTTTGAAGACACTCATCATCTCTCCGACATCAGTGATGTGGGAGAGATGGCCCCTGTACTGGGCACTCGTGAGGCCCCACCTCGAGGGCTGTGCCCACCCAAGTTTTGGGCCCCTCACCACAAAAAAGACATTGAGGTGCTGGAGCGTGTCCAGGGAAGGGCAACGGAGCTGGTGAGGGATCGGGAGATTAAATCTTGTGAGTAGAGGGTGAGGGAGCTGGGGGTGTTCAGCCTGGAGAAAAGAAGACTGAGGGGAGACCTTCTCACTCTCTACAACTCCCTGAAAGGAGGGTGTAGCCAGGGGGCTCTTTTCTCAAGGCACAGGTGATGGGACAAGAGGAAATGGCCTCAAGTTGCACCAGGGGAGGTTCAGACTGGAGATCAGGAAAAATGTTTACGCTGAAAGGGTTATTAAGCCTTGGAATGGGCTGCCCAGGGCAGTGGTGGAGTCGCCATCCCTGGAGGCTTTCACAAGATGGGTTGACGTAATGCTTAGTGACATGGTTTAGTGATTTTTATTTTTTTAAATCAGAGTTATTTTGATGGTTGGACAGGATGATCTTAAAGGTCCCTTCCAGCCTAGACAATTCGATGATTCTATGACTTGTACTTACATCAGTGATCCTGCAGAGCGCTCTGATGGCTGGGCCTCGGTACACATCTTCCTTCCCTGTCATGTCCTTGGTCAAACTACAATAATCAAAGACACCCTGTGAACACTTCTTTAATATCTTGATGTCTCGGTCCTTTCGTGACATCCACTCCATCTCATTTAGCTGTTACCTCTTAACTGCTAAGCTCTAGTATTGGCTAGAAACAACTTCTTAATAATTAGCTATTTGAAAATTATTAATAGCAGATTCCATGGAAATGCAGAACATTACAAAATGCATAGTCCATAATATTACTTTGCCATAGGCCTGGTTTATTTAGTTCAGCCAATCTACAGCTTGGTGTTGCTCTTCTTTCTACCACATGAAATTTTGGTTTAGATAATAGCAAAGTTTAGTTTGCTGAACAGCATTAAAGAAATCTAAAATAAAACAACTGCTTAGCACATGCCACAGAGGCAATTTTTGCTCTGGCCACAACTGTAATGTCTAGTCTGTTTTCAAAAAAAAATTGATAGTTCAGCTGACAGACTGAACTGAGCTTTGCTCCACTTTTCCTCTAACTGCCCTGACAGTCAAGTGAAACAGAAGTCACAGCCCAAGTTTTCATAAAACCATTAAGCAACTATAGCTTTAAAACAACAAACAAGAAAACAAAGTAGCAACCAATTGATAGACTGTAGGCAAACCTCTTGCTTTTTTAGAAAACTGTAACAGGGTAGGCAGAAATTAACATATCATATGGTGACACATACTCTGTATCATTAATAATTTGTCTTCCCTTGCTGTATCCTTTATGAAGCTTAAGTACAGAAAAAACAGCAGCTAAACCAAACACATTAAGATGCAGCTACTTGTTTCAGAGCTCTGATACCGTGTTTTCTGTAGGTTCTACCTGCTTGTGACAATGATGACGTCCTCAGAAATATTGGCCATCTCTTTGATAGTGAGGTAACACATTCTTCTAAGGGTTTGCTGTGAAAGCGTATTGCAGAAAACCATTAAACCCAATGGCAATTATGAATAAACACCTCCTCAAGGTTTTAAAAGTTAAATAAACTTCAAAAGTTAACTTTTAAATAAAATATTTAAACAAACTTTTAAAGCAGAACATTCTGCTCCCTTCATCTATACAAAAATCATAAACACATAAGTAAAACCATGTTTGATAACTGGATATCAGCCTTACTCCCTGTTATCAAAAAGAAAAAACCCAGGTGGAATAAGAGAGTATCTTGTAAAATGATAAGACTAAAAAGAAAAAAAAATCCACATCATGAAAGAAATGATACATCATTTCTGTATCCAGAAGCCTCACAATTATCAGTTAAAAGCTTTAAAAAGAGCTTCCTCTGTCAGTGCTTTATGCATATTTCTATCTTTCTTTTACAATAACACATAGATAATTTTAATTCTTTGAAAGCAAATAACATATTTACACTAAAAAAACAACCCTGCTTTCTAAAATGTGGATATCAGAACAGTCTCAAACACTCTGTACTTCCAAAACTTTCATTCCATCTTTAAACAATTACATGGGCAACCTTTGGCGGCCAAACCTCTAAAAACCTGAAGTGCCAGTTAATCTTTAACAAAAACCTGATGAGGCTCCTCCCATGAAACATACTCCTCTGAGCTCTCTACAAAAGAGATCAGAGAAGGACTTGACATTGGATGAAGTCCAAAGTTTAATTCAGCATTTTTAGGATGGTCTCATCCCTTGACTTCATGTCGATTCATGAATCAGGGCAACGGAGCTGGTGAGGGGTCTGGAGACCAAGTCTTGTGAGGAGAGACTGAGGGAGCTGGGGGTGTTCAGCCTGGAGAAAAGGAGGCTGAGGGGAGACCTTCTCGCTCTCTACAACTCCCTGAAAGGAGGGTGTAGCCAGGGGGCTCTTCTCCCAAGTCACAGGTGATGGGACAAGAGGAAATGGCCCCAAGTTGCACCAGGGGAGGTTCAGATTGGATATTAGGAAAAATGTTTCCGCTGAAAGGGTTATTAAGCCTTGGAATGGGCTGCCCAGGGAAGTGGTTGAGGCACCACCCCTGGAAGGATTTAAAAAAAGATGGGTTGACATAGTGCTTAGTGACATGGTTTAGTGATGATTTTTATCAGAGTTAGGTTGATGGTTGGACTAGATGATTTCAAAGTCCCTTCTAACCGAGATGATTCGATGAATAGAGCAAGTTGTTCTAGAGAATTGCAGTATTTGATCTACAAGCAACTTTTAAATTCTGTTTTGAATTAAGCAGATGGCTATTATTTGGAAGTGTAAGAAACAGCCATAAAATTATACTGTTTTGTATATTAAGGCTTTCTGTCATTATTCACGGTCTTTACAACAGTAATTCAACTCACAAAAAAAAAAAAAACCACAACAAAAAAACAAACCACCACCAAAAACAACCTGCAGGAGTAACCTTATGTTATTATTCAGTCATTTGTTTCCAAACCATTAATTGCCTTCAGCAAGTACTTTGTGTGCAAAGCTTGTTCTCTGAAGTACTTGCCTCACTCTCCTCCCACCTCCCAATATCCAACTGTTTTGCAATTACTGCAAATCCAGACAAAGCCAGGGAGGCAGCAAGTGGTAAACACTAGGTACTTACATCGTTAGACTGAAATAATCTGGTCATCGCAAAAAAAGCTTCTGTGGCTTCGGTGGTTCCAAAGTGTTCACCCTGAAAATAGCACAAAAGCAGCGAGAGGAAAAACCACCATCATTATCTAGCCACCTCCAGCTTCAAACCCCCACTTATGACATCTAAAAACACACAACAGAAAGAATCTTTTCTCTGAAGACTTTTTCTCATGTGAGCAGCAGTCCCTCCCTCACCTTATGTTTCCTGGGGAGTAGGTGCCAAGTTTACCACTATTATTTACTTGGTTTCAGTAGAAATGCCATCCACAGTGGCAGAATAGTTTGTCAAGTAGCTTGTGTTTCCTCTTTTGACATCAATTTGTCAGCAGTTAGTTTTGTGTCCCGCTTGTTAACCACAAGGATACGCATTGCTTAAATGGAATCTACTTAAAGACAACCGGTGCCAATTAAGGCTGAACACAGTGGTGAACACAGACCAAAGAGCAGCTCTCTCTTGGCTCTCAAAGAACTCTTAAAAGCTTCAGTGACACACATCTCCTTCATCTCAATGGCAAAATTGGAAAGGAGAAGAGAATACTACAGCATAAACTCTCAATTTTTTTATCTCCTCAAAAGCAACCTCCCAAGTCTGAAGGGAGGAAGAGGTATAAAACTTTCACACTGTAAGGTATCAGAAATTAACTTCAGGAATATTCATTCTGGCTGGGAAGAAATGGTAAATTACCTGGTTCAACAAGTAAAGGATCTTGGTAAGGATATGCAGGCATCTTCGTGGATTTATAGGGGTCTCATTAAAGATACGTGCCTACAAACACAGAATAAATACTATATTACACTGTAACCCAACAATAATAATTTCTCTTTCACCATAAAAAGCAATTTGTTTTCAATCAAGTAGCTTATAACTTTTTTACGTTCTAAAAATATATCCCAACGAGCCTATTCCTGTCACTCAGCTCACGCATGTTTAGTTTGCTCGATGGGCAGCAATCTGAACAAAAGAGGATGACTCACTTTAACGTCTGAAACTAGCAACAATACTTTAAAAGAAAAGCAAAACAACTAATTTTTTTCCATAAAATCGGTAGACAAAACACTACTTAGCGCTAGTCTGTGGGAACACAAAAAGGAAATTATAAAGTTCCTACTTATATCTCTTTGCACCACGTGTCGACCCCACCACTTGCAATCATTCTTGAAGTATTCAAAGAGAAAGAGGAAGACCCATTACACAGCACAATGAACGAGCGCAGAAAACAAGGTTCAACAAGGCCAGGTGCCGGGTCCTGCACTTGGGTCACACCAACCCCATGCAGCGCTACAGGCCTGGGGAGAAACGGCTAGAAAACTGTGTGGTGGAAAAGGACCTGGGGGTGTTGGTCAACTGTCGGCTGAACATGAGCCAGCAGTGTGCCCAGGTGGCCAAGAAGGCCACCACCATCCTGGCCTGTGTCAGGAACAGCATGGTGAGTAGGACTTGGGAGGTGATCGCCCTCTGTACTGGGCACTGGTGAGGCCCCACCTCGAGGACTGTGTCCAGTTTTGGGCCCCTCCCCACAAAAAAAAGACATTGAGGTGCTGGAGCGGGTCCAGAGAAGGGCAACGGAGCTGGTGAGGGGTCTGGAGAACAAGCCTTGTGAGGAGCGGCTGAGNCAGGGCAGTGGTGGAGTCACCATCCCTGGGGGTTTTCAAAAGATGGGTTTACACAGCGCTTAGTGACATGGTTTGGTGATGTGTTGTTTTTGATTTTTTTTTTAATCAGAGTTAGGCTGATGGTTGGACAGGATGATCTTAAAGGCCCCTTCCAACCTGGACAATTCTATGATTCTATGAAAACAGGCAGGTCACCTCTTCAGAAAGAACACACTGATATCCTATATGTCCACACGGAAGGCAGAAGCCACATATAATCTAATTACCACACATAAACCCCTCACGGAGTAACTTCACATGCACTTAATTTATATACCCTGTGATTTTTAGTTAACTGTAACAATTCAGCCATCCACATTTCCCAAGAGCTGCACTGTAAAACTTCCTTACGTTGCTAATACTTACTGATCAAAGTGTTAAACAGTATTTTATTATGATTATTCCTACCTCCTGAAGCACAGCACTCTTCTCCAAATGCTGTAAAGGATTAGAGCCGCTACCTGAAGAACAGAAGAGACCTCTCAGTTAGGGAAACGCGCTCTCCATAAATACCAGGAACTAAAAACAACAGGACTGAACGTGTAGGAACAGACCGTCAACTTTACAAAAACACCTCAATGCTACAGTGACATTGTTAACGTTCTATGATGTTCTATAACTGATGTTCTCCACCAACAGCTTTGAATCCACTTTCTCAAGTCACACATTCACAATTACAGAAAAAACAACCCCAAGGGGAATAGTTTCAACACAGCTGGAGGGTGAGGAAGAAGAAAGTATTAAGATACGCCCTGTAAATAAAACTTTTACTCTTTTTTTCCTTGTTTTTATTCCTTAAGCCACAAAAAGCACTGAAGGCATCAGGGCAGAGCTGCAAATCAGGATCTGAAACGGAAGTATATTGATCAATGCACCACTAAAACAGGCTACTCAGCGAACTCCAAAAACAGTCTGGCTGCAGCACATCACAAAACTGTTAACACCAGACTGTCTCCACACTGTACCTTCTCAGCCTTTCAACAGCCCAGATCCAACCACTGAGAGCTATTCATTTCTTGGAGATGACACTTCTCTGTCAGCAGCATACAGGGGAGACCAGCCTTCTAATCCACATACAGAGCAAAACCACCTCTCAGACCCACCATTCTAGGTGTAAAACCTTCCAAACCCTCACTACTGCTTCTGACCCTCTTCCTCCAGCAAAAATTTTTCACTTTCAATTCTTCAGTTCTCACATCCCAAGCTGAAGGAAACCGTGAACGAAACAAAATGGGCCCTTATGGCCAAGAAGGCCAATGGCATCCCAGGGGGCATTGAGAAGAATGTGACCAGCAGGTCGAGAGAAGCCATCCCCCCTCTCTGCTCTGCAGAGGCCACATCTGGAGCACTGGGTCCAGTTCTGGGCTCCCCAGTTCAAGAAGGACAGGGAACTGCTGGAGAGGGCAAAGCAGAGGACCACAAAGATGATGAGGGGACTAGAACATCTCTCTGCTGAGGAAAGGCTGAGGGACTTGGGTCTTTTTAGGCTGGAGAAGAGAAGACTGAGGGGGGATCTGATCAATGTCTCTAAATACTGAAAGGGTGGGTGTCAGGAGGATGGGGCCAGGCTTTTTTCGGTGATGCCCAGTGACAGGACAAGAGGGAACAAGCACAAACCTGAACAGAGGAAGTTCCACCTAAACATGAGGAGGAACTTCTTCCCTTTGAGGGTGGCAGAGCCCTGGAGGAGGCTGCCCAG
>VXAK01006026.1:0-16781 GCA_013399435.1 Arenaria interpres
TGGGGCTCTTTAGTCTCGAGAAGGCCAGGGGGAGACTTCATCTATGTTTACAAGTTCCTAAAGGGTGAGTTGAAGGATGATGGAGCCGGACTCTTTTCAGTGGTTTCCAGCGATAGGACGAGGGGCANGTTTCCAGCGATAGGACGAGGGGCAACGGGCACAAGCTGGAACACAGGAAGTTCCACTTAAATATGAGGAAGAACTTCTTTATGGTAAGAGTGACAGAGCACTGGAACAGGCTGCCCAGGGAGGTCGTGGAGTCCCCTTCTCTGGAAATTTTCAAGACCCGCCTGGATGCAGTCCTGAGTAATGTGCTCTGGGCAATCCTGCTTAGCAGGGGAGTTGGACTAGATGATCTCTAGAGGTCCCTTCCAACTCTGTCGAATCTGTGACTCTGTGACTCTGTGAATCTAGAATGCTACAATCAAGCTCCACTTTATAAGAACCTAAGTCAGCAGCACCCAGGGACTGCAGATAGTATGAGTTCTCCTTTTACATCACTTCTGTGTTGGAAGGACGGATGGAAGGGTTCAGCATTTGTTCAACACTTTGTTTCCTTGCTGCTAGGCTGAAGAACCCAGCGAGGAATCCTTTGTGCAAATTCCTCCACATCCCGTCTGTTTCAAGGTAGAAGATTCTTCATTCAAGGTTAATCTGTTGCTTAGACTGTCTTTGACAAATCAAGTATTTATTTTTCACTGCTTCTTTTCAAACCCAAGTGCAATAAAAGCCCAGGAAAAACTCACATGGTGTGTAAAAACCCTCTCCAGTTCCCTTCTTTTTGGCCAAAATGCAAATGGCTAACTCATAGCTCACCTTTTTTCAATTAAGCCTTTCTGCCTGTCACATACTCTCTGGCTTTGCCTCCTCTAGGACTGAAACACAGAAATAACAAAGACTCCATCACCCTCTAGTGATTTTCTCCAAGGTGAAAATGTCTTTTCTTTCCTAATTTCCTCCCCCTGTTCCCAGTTCCACCTCTGGGTTCTACCCAAAATATCTTAGTCTTTCTATACATCTGCGCAGGTGTGCACAAAGTCTGGAAGTCCTGGAAGCAGAATTCCGCTAACCTGTGCTCCTCAGGAACTGCACAAACTGCAGAGCTCCTGAAGAGGACCTCACATTTTGAGTACTTGCAGATGAGGTTCTCTCCCTCCCCTTAGACACACATTGCCACTTTATGAATCTACTCGGTCTGTTTTGCTGGGGTCATGGTGTGTGCACAGGTGGCTTGTGTGTTGCTTGTCTAGGTCAGATCTAGCAGCTGTCTTGGTCACCCTAACTACTCTGTACTAGATGGTAAGATACTTATGGTACTACAGGCACAAGGCAAGAACCTCTTTTTCTGCCTTTGTACTCAGCCCTCAGCAATCACTGGCCGGTTCTCTTTAACATCTTTATCGAAGATCTGGACAAGGGGATCGAGTGCACCCTCGGTAAGTTTGCAGATGACACCAAGTTGGGTGAGAGTATCAACCTGCTTGAGGGTAGAAAGGCTTTGCAGAGGGATCTGGACAGGCTGGATCGATGGGCCGAGGCCAATGAGATGAGGTTCAACATGGCCAAGTGCCAGGTTCTGCACTTCGGTCACAACAACTCCATGCAGTGCTACAGGCTTGGGGCAGAGTGGTTGGAGAGCTGCCCGGCAGAAAAGGACCTGGGGNGAAGGAGAGTAGTCTTATGAGGAGAGTCTGAAGGAGCTGGGGTTGTTCAGCCTAGAGAAAAGGAGGCTGAGGGGAGACCTTATCACTCTCTATAACTACCTGAAAGGAGGGCGTAGAGAGGCAGGTGTTGGTCTCTTCTCCCAGGTCACAGGAGATAGGACAAGAGGAAATGGCCTCAAGTTGCACCAGGGGAGGTTCAGATTGGATATTAGGAAAAATTTTTACACTGAAAGGGTTATTAAGCATTGGAATGGGCTGCCCAGGGAAGTGGTTGAGGCACCATCCCTGGAGGTATTCGAAAGACGGGTTGACATAGTGCTTAGTGACATGGTTTAGTGATGTTGTTTTTTTATCAGAGTTAGGTTGATGTTTGACTAGATGATCTTAAAGGTCCCTTCCAACCTGGACAATTCTATGATTCTATGATCAGATTGTGTATTTGATACTCCTATGTCCTGCTATGGTCTCCCACATTATCTAGGGTCTTGCCTGACCGGTTATTATGGACAATGTACAAGACAGACAACAACTGATAGTGTGGGACAAGGTTCAAACTCACAAATCCCCCACAATTTATGACATCCTACAACCCCTGTCTTTTTGGATGCTATTGTGTCCAGCCAACACAAACAAAATGCTTCATTTCGTAACGATAGCAACTGCACCTATGTGGTGGCTCCCGTATACCTTTGGTTGTGCAAGCCAGCTACTGTGCCTGTTACCAAGCCACTGTGCTCAGCCCACCCAGGTGAGCACGGGGGCAGCTCTTAGGTGGCCACACAGAAACATATGGTTGCTTCCATTTGCAAATCCAGTGTCTCTCTGGCAGTGGATGAGCAGTGGAGAGGAGAACCAATCTGATGTGGGAAGATGGGCAGTGAGACTATTGCTGTGAAGCAACAACGTTACCAGTCTGTTGTCTCATACCCTATCTCATATGGCTTGCCAATGCATGGAAGGTTACCGAAGGCCAAGACGAGGTTATACCTGTGTCTCTCTGCATTGGATGTTATTCAAGGATTTCATATTCTTTGTTCCTTCACCTTCTACCTGGCCTTTATACTCTTTATAAAGACAAAGATGTCCTTTCCCATTGCAGTCCACAGACTGTTTGATGACTGCCAGAGTCCATTAATCATGTTTGTGGCAATATTTCATTTCAAGGATTTCCTGATCCTTCAGTTCTCCCCAGATGGCAAGCAGAGACAGTTCCTCTTTATGTCTCAGGGCAGGTGTAGAAAACATGGTACAGCGATATAGTGCACAGATATGAATAGACTGATCCTGAGCAGGACTAGCACTTAAGCAGGTATATGATTTCTCATCACCATGAAAAGAATGGTAGATGCTGGTGCATTCTGGTAAGGATGAAAAATGGAGGACTGCCAAAAGAGCACTCAGAGCAGATGGACAAACACAGACATCTGCACACTGACTTAATATTCAGTAAACCAAATGCACTTTTAAAATAGCAGTAGAGAATGTGCTTTATCTCACCAGCTAATACATCCTAAAATATTGTCATGTAAACTGCGGCCATTTCAAATGAATGGTGGTTCATTTGAAGGGGTGGTTCATCCCTTTCCACTGCTGTGTAGGCGAGTCTTTAGCATATGTTTTTCCAAACAGTTGCTGGCAGTTCTATATTCCAAGCTTTAGTACTTTTAAAAAAGACAGAAAATTGTTTTGGAAAAGGACCAAACATTAACTGTTAAAACTCAAACAAAGAAGTATGAGTCAGGAAACTAATCTTTTTTTTATATATCTGAAATGAGAAATGAAATTCAGTTTGGAAAACATTTTTATTAAAAACTGTAGCTGTCTGTACTCTGAAACACCCTGGAGGTCTAAAGATGATATCAGTATATAAATATTCAGGGCTTCCTGAATATTTCTTTTCAGAAAAGACTTTTTTTTTACCCTTACAATTTCTTTGACCTTTAGAAAACAGTCACTATTTGTAGCTTGATTTTTTCAAGATGTTCTCCGGTACATAAAGATGGCAGGGAATTCAATTTAAAAGTCAACTCATGAAACACCATATAATACTCAGAAGATAGCATCGCTTTAGGCGATATTTTATTAAGTGAACAGCCATTCAAAGCATTTTGGAGCATATTATATCCTATTCAAAGGCGTTAACTTCCTTCAGTGCTACAGCAAAAGTATTTTTCAAGAGAGATGATATTTGAACTATCCACAGGCATATGGATAAAATGCACAGTACTCAGCTGTAACAGAGATGAGTCTTCTGGCTTTACAGGGGACTGTCAAAAGGACTGATACATAAAAAGCTCTTCCTGTTTGTTTGGGTTTTGGGTTTTTTTTCCTTTAAGCGGAACAAGACTTTCATGAGCTTCCACAGAACAGCTGCAAAAATACCTTCAGTCTGTCATCTGGAATTCCTGAAGGTGACTTGCGGATTTGTGGCTAATGAAACATTGCAAAATAGCACTCACCATGTTGTAAAATACCCCTAATGGTTTATTAGCCTCTTACAGGACAAAAAATGAAGGTGCCCCAAGCATGTTATTCTGTTATAATTATGTAAAGCACAAAGTTAGAGTGAAACAATGTCAGAACAGAACCAAACATAGGAAGGTTTTTCCTGTGACCTCAAAAGTGGATTACAGATGACTTGTGACATTACAGAGTGATCACTGGAGACCTGGGGTCCAATTAAGGATTCTCACTGATGAAAATCAGTATGCTTTCTCATGATTTACAACAAAGCAAGATTAAAATTTGGTCACCACAAACTTATTACACTTGACCTTTTCCAGCACAAAAATTCATTCCTGAAACAGGACTAGCTCATTCCACAGAGAAGCCATCTGATAAGAGTAGCAATGGTTAATAGATTACTTAGGGTTGAGAGCAAGGAGAAGGCACTGAAAGAACTGTTCTTTCCAAGGTTAAGAAAATGCAGTATGCATTATATATCATACAGTCTCTTTGATATTTGTGTTTTTCTACCTTTACAAGACAAGATTTAGTAAAGTACAGGAAATTAACTTATTTCTAAATGAATGACCTTGTATGCCACCTCTTAGCTCGATAAAGAGGCAAGCTGTTTCCTCCTAAACAACACTACAGTCCAATAACTTGACTTTTCTTGGGGAAAAAAAAATATCCTACACTTATATTTTTGTCAGATAAAAAGCAATTTTCATTTACTGAATTTAGGTCTGTTTGATGTGTTCCAATAAAAATTTCTATGGCAGGGCTACATGTGGGGAGAACAACCAAGAAAGACTGCAGGGACATGATGAATGGCCTTACATTCCTGGGGAAATATTGACCCAAACTGCAGGACAGTGCTTGCTGATGCATTTGGTACCAATGGTTCTAACAGCCACGATGTAACTGCAATTGGATTTTCACGATGTTGCCAGTGCAGAGACAAGTTTTCTCCTTCTCAGAGTTTCCAGGGCATGTTCCATGAACAAAGCCCATTTCCATCAAATTTCCTTAGACCGGTTCCCAGCACAAAAACTTTTCCTGATATAGACGGACCGTATAGAAAGACATTCTCCTTCAACCTCAAATCTGCCCAGTTTTAAGCATTTGAGTTCTGGGAAGGGCTTTTTGCTGGTTGTTTGTACAGGGGTGATTTTCATTCCCAATGGCCATAAATGCTTACTTGTTTCAAAAGAAACATAACTTGTATTCTTCCTGTGCCTTCTCAGGTGTGCAGTCTGAGCACCTTTATTTATTATTTATTACGTAGTTGTTCCTAACCAATGGAAATTCTCACCTCCAGGGACATCCTGCGGATGTGAACATTACTGGGATTACACTACATCTAAAAGTGGAGAAAAACAATAGCACTTTTCACCTGTGATCAGGACATTTTCCCTATAATATTCATGTTTTCTGAAGAAAACCCCTATTTCTCTTTTGCTGAGTTGTCAAATCAAAACATGACAGAGACAAAGGTATTTTATTCCTTCCTAAATGGTCCAGCACAGTAAATGCCAATAGGATAAGGATGACAGTGATAGTTCAATATGTTAGTTACTTCTTCAAAAACAAGGAAGACAGGAGAAAAGAGCACTTTCTCTTCCCTGTTATCTTCACTCTTTCTCCTCAATTTTCTTTTCTTCCTACCTTCATTGATTTTATATTTTTATTTTTTAAGGAACAGGGTTTTTTACCATCTCTTGCCCAGGTCTTCGCAGTATTCTACTAGTTCTAGTCCTCAGTTTCAAGCTTGGTTACAAATCAGGACTGGTTTGACTGAAAGGGAGAGTTCGCACCAGTCACTTACACACTACTGTCTTAGCCTGGATGAACTCTGTCTGCTTAATTCTGAATACCCTCGAACATCAAAGGTCTAACTCACACTTCAGGGTTAGCAGGGTCACATTCCACCTAAAAGACTAATACTGCCTGAATCACTCACAACAAGCTTCTTGTTTGACAGCTTTTGCCTCATTTTCTGTTCTCAAATGATGAGCAAGCAAACATATTTTTTCACGTTCTTTAATAATTCGCCAAACGCTTTATGTGAATTCATTCAAAGAATAGCTTGCTCTGAACTCTCTGCTCTGAGCTGAGCTGTAAGGCTCGAATATTTGTAGTGTGCCTCTCAGGATGCAATTTTCCAGCTGGCTGTAACTCCTGATCTCTGGAAGTTTCCCAAATCCACAGAGGGATTTCAAGACGGCCACCTGAATGATCCTGATGCACATTCTCACAGAAATACATTTAGGTATGAGTTTGTACAATGCTTTGCCTTTGAAAAATAGTTTTGTGAAGGGAAATTCAGTTAAGAAAGTTGACAAAAGACAACGAGAGAGGCCATGTCAATAAGCATGGTCAAAAGGAGGATTTATTATCTGCTGCTTTTTCCTAAATGTCAGCGATGATGGGAAAAAAAAAATGTAATGAAGAAATGGCCTGAGAGAGAAAATATAAGGGAAAAAATGGAAGTGTAGGAAAAATAAGTATAAAGATGTTATCACAAAGGGGCAACCATTCTGCAATGGAATGAAGAATGGTGAAAAAATGTAAAAGACACTGGTACTACCCACATGCATATATAGCCCTTTAATCTCACCTTGAGGAAACTCATTACCTTTCAGTAAGCATCAGATTATCCACATCAGAACACACTGCTAAACTTTTCAGTTACGAGAATTCACTTCAGTTGAGGAGGAATGATGTTGGAAGTCATAAGGCCCAGCTAACCCAAAGCAATCAATCAATTAATGATCCCACTTTTCTCTCAAAAAAACCCGATGTCTAGAGCAGTTACATAACTCAGGTTAAAAACTACTATAAAATAGAGATATCCTTTGAAAACATGGTATTATAAAAAGTTTTCAAGCTGGACTAGTTTTGCAGTCCCAAAAGACGTACCATGACCGTATTGCAAAACCTCATCTCTATAACACCTCTGTAGCTTCTTCCCACTGGTATGAAACAAATACAATAAAAGCAGGTGTTCCATGAACTTCACTCAGACTGTCGCTGGAACAAATCCAACTTGCACCTTAAGAAAGAGGCAGGCAGATAACAGGGAACTTTTTCTCTTTTACAACTAAATTAAAGAAGAAAATGTCAAATGTGGAAGGCAAAGACAGGGCATAAATTTGTAAGGCTATTTTTCTCCTAAGCTCTGAACCTTAATTTAAGGAACATCCTTTCCACTATTTCTAAGCCTTTATATTACAGCTTGTAGCCCCTAAGCACAAACAGGGTATGCAGAATATAGTAAAGACTGTGAACAAAAGGAAGAAACAGGTGCTAAAGAGATTTGTAGGAAGAATGTATAAAACCAATGGAAAAACAGAATGAAGCAAATGTAAATGCTACTGACTGGATTTTACAAAATTATTTGTGATGGTGTTATACTAAATCCTAACCCTAGTCAGCTTTAGTTCTACTTGCTGAATGATGAATACTTGATGAATGAATACTTGATGAATGCTAATTCATCACATAAAAGAGACAAGACAATGCTACACAAACAGCAGTTTCACCTGCAGCATAATGAACTGAATTGGCGTCAGTATCATGAATAACTAATTATCCAACATTTACTCTAATAATTAATCTTATGAATACCACAGGAATTAACATTGCTAGAAAATGACCTGGGTGGGAAAATGAAATATCGCTATGCACAATGGTATTTAAAGGCAGAACAAAATTGCAACAGTTATAAGAGATGCTTCCAAACAAAGAAATCTATTGAAAGAAAGTGTTAGAAAGCCCTTAACTTATCACTAAGGGCACTGAAAAATAGGCCAAAATAAACCACTGGAAAATTTAACACAATGACTAATCTCACACTGACTCCATGATCTTGCAATAGGGACGGAGAATGTTCCAAAGCCTCTTTTCCATCTCTAATGTCTAATATCTGTAAGCCTCTGGACATGTTTGGGCTACGCAGCCACGGATATTAGGTCTGTCTCCAGAAAGCAGCATGATGCCAGCGTACAACTCAGTTCCCAGAGTTTGGGAAGTCTCCAGAGCACCGCTGTTGCTAACCACTTTCCCAAAAGTGCCGAATTTAGTCTCATCTTTGTAGTATCCTAATCTGATCCATCCCTTTTGGGGAACTTTGAAAAAAGCAGTTGCCTCAGGCAAGTAGAAAGACGACAGCATAGCTCACCTCCATGATGCACACGGAGAATGATTACTGTTTATTAGGAAGAATAAAATACTCATTTGCAACACGTCTGAGAATGGCTGACGGCTTAGTGCATGTAGATGTATCAAAGCTCTGAACACAATATTTCACCTGAAAAGAAAACCACAGTTATTATGCGGTGTTGTTACTGAGATCTACCAGCTCAATTTTTTAATGCTTATTATTGGCATAGTGACAAGTTTATGACTGACTGTGCTTCTCCGTCATTTCTGAAGCCCTTAATTTTTGTTAGCTGCAGAAAGGAGATACATTTTCAAAGCTATCTGTGGCTGTGAATGATTCTTTTTTGAATGTCAAACTAGGAAATCTGACTTTCAAAGGTTAGGTGCTCAACATTTTCTGAAAATCAGGCTGTCTGAGAAATGTCTCAGACTGTGCCCCTAGTATGGAAGTAACTGAATCATTCATCACTTTTGCAAATTAAACTTTTAAGACACAAAGACATTTTTCTTTCATCCCGGCATTCAGATACCACAGCTAAAGGCATAGTAGAGGAATGGAGCGGAACTCTACTCACTGCTTTGACATCTTTTAATTTTAGGTGAAGTGTAGGAAGAAAGATGCATGTACCTGCATGAATGTAGCTGCTGTTCTTGTCATAAAATCTGATAATTATCCAAGCTATCTCCCTCCATATAGAAACCCACCTTAATTCATTTTTTCTCTAGTATTTCAAGCAAATAACAAACGAACAAAAGGGAGTTCAGGCTGCTAACCATACCAAAAGTTGCACTGATTAACTAAAACTGCCTTTTAAAAGACCTAGTTAAATCAGAGCAAATGCTTGCCTGAGCACACTTAAATCAATTTATTTATTGAGTAACACTGATTTATTTGAATTTGTTAATCTGGGTCAGGACTCTGAAATATTTGTATGCCTCCTTCATGTTTAGCGTCTATTTAGTCTACACATTTTGTTTTAGTGCAATGAAAGAATGAAACTCTTCTAAGAAGGTGTAATAAACAAGTCTGACACTCTTTTATAGCAGGTCAACTCAATAAAGACATCACCATTTCTTGATGATATGAAGCCAGCTGTGCTTAAAGAGACCTGTTGAAACACACCCAAAATCAGTTTGCTAAGTCTGAATTTACGTTGAATTAGACTCTTATTACTTCAATAAAATTGTTTTGAAAGATGATTTTATTTTAACCACAGCTACTTTTGTGTGTAAACAAGGCCTTAGGCAAGTATCATCACAGGATACATCACGGATACCTACTAAATTGAACAGACTGGGGATGTGCTTTTGAATGGCATGTTTCACTGCAGCCATCTTCAAATTGTAATACAGAAATTGAATTTGGATGTAGAAGTAGATCAAATTAGGTATTACCTCTCCAGCATACAAATTACATTTGTGTTGCTGTAATCTGAAGCCACAAAAATGGAATTGCTACTGGTATTTTTGTCCTTCAGACTATATAAAGTCTGCTTACACACAAAACTACTCATTTCTTCATTCTCATGTAGGAAAACTCAGAATTTCCTATTTCTTGCAAACTTGTATTATATGAATTTCAAATAAGCACACCCAAAAAATGAAACACAAACCTATTAACTGCTTCAGGGAATATCTAGTTGTAAACATTTGAAAGAAGTGAAAATAAGAAAAATCAACCAACCACCAAACCAAAATCATCTAACTGCTTTTGTGTGTATATATGTTGACATGTCCAACAAAGAACTCCCATAATACTGTGATGGTTGAAATTCATTTGACATAGTGACAGTGTGTGTGGTTTATGTTCATCTTTGTAGAACATAGTTATTTAAAAACTTTATCTAACTGGCTTAACAGGTGACCAGAAATGTGTTGCCTTCAGAATCACTTTTGCCTTTGTTAGGACCAAAAAAGAGTTGGAGTCCTACTCATTTCTTAGATTTCTTTTAACAGCATGTGTGGTCTAGTTTGTAGTTTAGATTGGAACAGAGTTCAAAAAAGCAGAAGTCCAGCAAAGTATTGCACAATATTTCCATGTTTATGGTACTGGATGCACTGGGTAAATACTCTCAATGATACTTACTATTTCATATATATAAATAACAATCTCCAACTTTACAAGGATGCTACTCAATTTTTAAGTAAATATAAGAAAAAGGGGGACAGCCTTTTTAGTACAGCCTGTAGCGATAGGACAAGAGATAATGGCTTAAACTAAAAGAGGGAAGATGAAGATTAGATACAAGGAAGAAATTCTCCTGGAAACATTCAAGGTCAGGTTGGATGGCGCTCTGAGCAACCTGATCTAGTTGAAGGTGTCCCTGCTCATTGCAGGGAGGTTGAAGTAGATGACCTTTAAAGGTCTGTTCCAGCGCAAACTATTCTAAGATTCTATGATTCTGTGGTTCTGTGTATGCATTTAACTGTTACAGCACTGTTGGTAGGATCCAAATCATTAATATTAAAAAATTACTAATGATATCCTGCCTCCAACTCTTCCAAACAGGCCCACTCCACATTCTCTTAGTATGTCCATCCCCTTCCTGTAAAAAGACAAGACGATCTGCACTTCCTCTTATTCTCTGCTCCGGTAATACCTCAGAGACTGAAATATAGTCAGTTGATTACAGATTAAGTCACTCCAATTCCATGCAGCATACATATTAGTTCATTCCCAAGCTGTCTTCTGGGAGGCAGTCGGGGAGCACCTCCACATGTAGCACATTACAGTCAACACAGTTGATACTACACAGTCCTCCAGTGCTACGTCAACATGCCTTGCTCTCCCACACATTCCTAAATCACAACCCACAGCATGCACCACATAGTCTGAAGAACCACGCTATAAACAAATCACACTGCCACTCTGCAGAATGCATGGGGTGAAAAAAGGCTATGAAGTATCGTTGGGTGTCAACAGGAGCCCCAGACTGATAGGTGTGCAACCTTTTCCAGAAGGATCTATCCTAGATTATATATAGGTGAATCAATTCAAAATAATTGTGAATTGTGAAGGTGTTGAATGCTCTCAGTAATGTTCACAGGACTATACACTGGCAAAGATAACCTAAAAAATGTACAGCCAGCATAGCAATGTCTAACTGATCCTGTCCCATGAAGTGCAGCAGTCTCATCAGTTACTCAGTGGGGTGACTGTCAATCAATACAATTACTTACTATCCTGCCTGTTCATAATTTTTCTTTCTGACTAAAGCAAGAGAGAGGAGGGATGCTCACACTGGAAAGCCCTGCACATTCTAGTGAATAAATTACTATTTTGGGGAGTATCCACACCTAGTTTAGGTGGCTAACTTAGGACACCAATCTTCCAAACAGCTCTGCACAGTCAATAAAAGGATAAACTACCCCAGATGTGGAGCAAGAACCTAATTTAGATGCCTTCACTTGCCCTTACTTTTCCATTGAAACAGACACCACTTGGGAAAGCATTACATTGATTCCCAGCCCCCTCTGGTCTGGTAAATCACAAGGTTTTTCTTTTGTAACTGTAGAGTGCAGAGGTTATTATTTATGGATTCTGAGGGTATATCAAATCCAAGGATTCAGCAGTATGCACATGTCCATATTCAGTGATCCGCACAGGCTACTGTGAGTGACACCTTACTGGGCCATTTCTTCTGGATGAATGTTGGTGTATGAGCAGGACTTTTACTGCCTCCCTTGACCCCCACGCACCATAATGCCAAGGTTCTGAGAACTCCTGACAGTTTGGTAAAAGGCTACCTTTCACTGACAGGTGAAATCTCTATTGGTAGAGAGTTCAATCCCTTCTTCAAGAAGGAAAAGTGCACTCTCACTGTGCATCTCCATCAGGCACATACTAAGATATTTCTGGATGCAGAAACTGAAATTTTATCAGCTAATTAATTCACAGGATTCCTGCCAGACATTTTTAATCACAGTTGTAAATCTCTTGAAATGTAGAAAAAGCAATATAATCCAATAAAAGAAATATGCTTAGAAATCATTTGAGAAGAATTAACCACATATATAGGCCACGTATATTTAATTACATCTGAATGTGAGCCACTAAATTTTAAGGTCAACTGGTTTTGTGTCTATCTGATTTTCTTATTTTCTAAACACTCTCAATGTAAAATAGGTCTGAGAAATAATTAAAGAAAACATGAGTTGGAAAGAAGATCCATTAGGAAAAGGTGTGAAATAAAACAGAAAAGACATCAGAATTAAACAAAACGGTGCCCAGGAGTGTTTCCAAAAAATCCAGATCAGATACCACCAGCTTTTCTGGCTGCCAAAATGACCCCACAGTGATGGAAGACTGTTAATTTATGATAATTTGGAGAGCTGATGTGGAGGACAAAATTAATCGCTAAAACAGGAAAGGATGGCAAACAGAAAAAGTAGCCAATGTGGGAATTCAGAAAGCTATCAGATCTTGTCTTACTGTCCAGTCATGGGATATATTTTTCTATACGGTGCTTTGTGAAAAAGAGCAATAGTTGCCTTCCTCGTTACTTTTAGAGCTGTTCTGAAAACAGAAAAGCTGAATTTGATTATACCATTTCTGTTGTTGGAAAACCTGCATCAAAGAAGAGGGGCAGAGAGTTATTTCCCTAGGTTTAATCCCACATGAGAAAAGATTTCCTTCCTCAAAGAGAGCAACATGAGCCTCGAAGTCCTTACCCGAAGTAGCAGTTCTAAACGCAGACAGAATACAAATGCTCATTAAATAAAGACAGACTAGTATATTTTAAAACCATTTTAAGAAGTTAATTTATTGACAAAGCATATATAATCCTGGATGTAGATGATCATATTCTATGTGGCTAAAAGGTGTGGAAAATGAAGAATCCAGCTATTTTGGTGTCTACTGCATGCTGCCTGATCAAGAGGATCCTATTGACAACAGCCTTCTTACTCCAGCTACAGGAGGTATCGTGCTCGCAGGGACTTCAACCACCCCAACATCTGCTGGAAAAGCAGCATGGTAAACTGTAGTCAATCCAGGAAGACTCCTAGAGCGCATAGAGGACAGCTTCTTCAGCCAGGCAATTGACAGCCCCACAAGAGGGAAGGCGACACTGGACCTGCTGGTCAGCAACGCAAGTGAGCTAATTAGTGATGTCAAGATTGGAGCCAGCCTGAGCTGCAGTGGTCGTGTGCTGGTGGAGTTTGCAGTCCTGAGGAATATGTATAAGGCAAAGAGTAAAGTCAGCACCCAAATTTTATGAAATCAGGAAGGGAAGGCAAGAGACCAGCACAGCTGAGTTGAGACCCACTGGTCAAAATAAAGGGCAAGAAGGAAATGCACAGGCATTGGAATCAGGGACAGGGAAGAGTTACAGGGATGTTCCTCAGTTGTGCAGAGATGGGGTCAGGAAGGCCAAGGTGCAGCTGCAGCTGAGGTTGGCAAAGGATGCAAAGAATAGTAAGAAGGGCCTCTACAGGTATGTCAGCCAGAAAAGGAAGGTCAAAGAAAGCGTACTCCCCCGGTAAGCAAGACTGGCAACTGGTAACAACAGACAAGGAGAAGCCTGATGTTCTCAACAATTTTTTTGCCTCAGTCTTCACTGGCAACCTCTCTCCCCACAATCTCTGTCTGTCAGGAGCCTGTACGGGGACCAGTACTGGTCAATATCTTCATCAATGACATAGACAGTGGGACCAAGTGCACCCTCAACAAATTTGCAGACAACGCCAAGGTGAGGGGTGTGGTTGGCATGCCTGAGGGACAGGATGCCATCTAGAGGGATCTGGACAGACTCAAGGAGTGGGCCCATGAGAAACTCATGAGGCTCAACAAGGCCAAGTGCAAGGTCCTGCACCTGGCTTGGGGCAACCCCTGGTATCAATACAGGCCAGGGGATGAAAGGATTGAGAGCAGCACTGCCGAGAAGGACTTGGGGGTACTGGTGGACGAAAAACTGGACATAAGCTGGCAACGTGTGCTTGCAGCCCAGGCGGCCAACTCTACCCTGGGCTGCATCAAAAGAAGTGTGATCAGCCAGTCAAGGGAGGTGATTCTGCCTCTCTACTCCTCTTTGGTGAGTCCTTACCCAGAGCACTGTGTCCAGCTCTGGAGCCCTCAGCACAGGAAAACATGGGTCTGTTGGAGCAGGTCCAGACAAGGGCCACAAAAATAATCAGGATGCTGGAGCACCTTTCCTATGAAGACGGGCTGAGAGAGTTCGTTTTTTTCTGCCTGGAGAACAGAAGGCTCCTGGGAGGCCTTATTGCAGCCTTTCAGTACTTAAAGGGGGCTTATAAGAAAGATGGGGACACACTTTTTAGCAGAGCCTGTTGCAATGTGGCAAGGGGTAATGGCTTTAAACTAAAAAAGGGAAGATTAAGACTAGGTATAAAAAAGAAAACGTTTATGACGAGGGCGGTGAAACACTGGAACAGGTTGCCCAGAGATCCATCCCCGGAAACATTCCAGGTCAGTTTGTTCAGGGCTCCGAGCAACCTGATCTAGTTGAAGATGTCCCTGCTCATTCCTGGGAGGTTGGGCAGGATGACCTTTAAAGGCCCCTTCCAATGCAAACTATTCTATGATTCTATGATTTTCTGTTATGATTTTTGCCACTTGTACGATACAAAAGATGATTCCGAATCCCAAACTTCAATGTCAATATTTCCATTATTATTATTACTGTACGAGACTTGCATTTCTTTAACGGGAAGGTGTATGTGAAAATCTCTGCTTATGAATGATGCAATGCTTCGTGCCGTGCCCTGCCTTTCAGACCAGTAGGCAAAATGAGCACTGTCCCCAGCCAGGGAAGCCTGTCAGAGCTAGTGGGACCATGCGCTGATACTCATCCTGCTCAGGCAGCATCACAGCAGCCTCTTCCCAGCCATGAGAGGATGGAAGGCCGGCAGCGAAGGCTCCTCTACTCCCCCTCCTGGGAGGTACCAAGTTCAGCCGCTTCCATTCTTCACAAAGCAGACGTCCTGCTTTCTGCAGGACAGCCGAGCTGGATGAGTTTTGCAGATGAAGGCAGGAGCTGAGAGGGTGCAGAGCTCATCCCCCCACAGCTGTCCACAAAAGGCAGCCCCCCCCCGGGACAGATAGCCCATCCCGTGCTGGGGAAGCTCAGCGGGCCCCTGTCCCACGCCAAGGCAAGCGAACCTGCCCCACTGCAATCCCCTCTCTCAGACCCCCTATGCCTGAAACATCGCAGCATCCAGGCCCCCTTCTCCCCAGCTGCACCACGGTGGACCCGTTTCCTAGAAATCAGGCAGTGCGTCAGCGCTTTGTACAGTGTCTGCAACGTTGTCTCCAACTTACCCACCCCAAACGAGCTGACTTCCATCAGCAACAGTCTTATTGTCACTGAACGGGGCTGAGAAGTAATGCATGAATGAGCCATGTATGAGCCAACGTGCATGTGCTGCACCCTGCCTGAGCAGCAGCTGGCATTTTTAATAACACCATTAAACAAGTACTAAAAGAAACGGCTCTAAAGTAGGTGAAAGAAGGCGGGGTTTCTGAACGCAGTTTTCATGGAGTTAAAAACACAAGCAGACACAATTTGTGCACCAGAAGAGGCAAATCTGTGCTGAAGCAGAAACGCAAGCAGCCTGCAAAACTGACGACAATGGAGCAAATCCTTACGAATGCTTCCCAACACATCAATCATGCTGTCTCCCAGCCACACCACGCTGCCATTCTGCCTTCCACGCATTTTCAGGCAGACATCAGTCCACAACGCACAGGATCCCAAGATCCCCGAGTTTCTGGAAAATAGATTTAGTCCTGATTTTTGTGACAGATGGAGTTGATAGTCTCAGGATGAAAAAAAAAACGCCAGTTTTGACAGGCAGCAGATACCGATGCCCCTTGTGGTTGGAGATGATGTTGCTCTGGAATTAAGGTAGCACTGAGCCGACAGGCAATGGGTAAATGCACCACTACTTATTTTGTTATGCCCCTCTGCTCGTGCCTTATGTTTATGTGTCTATTTCCTTATAAACAAAGCAAAGCAAATGGAGAGTGTAGCAGGAAGGCAAGACGTCAGCAAGATATTTTGCTTTCAACGAAAATACATTTCATCTTCTTAACTAACAGGTTTTAAGCAGCTTTTTAATAGTTGGCAGATCCTCATGAAGTATCAAAGAACTTTACTGAGATCTACTGTATTTCTGTCAACAGCCATCCTCATAGGTCTGCGTCTTAAACCTGTACACAAAAACCTCAGGCGAGAAGCTGAGCAGAATGAGTTTAACATCGGTGGGGCATGCTCCATGAGGAAAGAAAGTTGCAATACTGCAGGCATAGCAAAGCAGTACTTACATCGTTGCAGCACACCACTAAAAGAGTTAGCTTTGCTCTCTCTCAGTGCACTAACATACCGAAACCCCGAGCCCTCTTTAGATTTCAGTAAGAACAAGGTCGGTCCCATTTTGAGCTTGATCCTCCCTGCCTGTCGGGGAGCCGCTCTGCCCTCACTGGAATCAGCGGGAAGTTTGGGTACACCCATCACTCGGGCTAGAGATCTTTGGGGGGTTTTGTTGGTTTGT
>VXAK01006029.1:317-176588 GCA_013399435.1 Arenaria interpres
GATTTCAGTTTTTATGGATTTTAGAAACTGAATGTCATTTAAATAAAGGTGTGATCAGAAGTTGTGTTCTTGGAGGGGGAAACTTGGCCATATTTACTAGCCATTCAGATAAGTAAAGAGATAACATTGTTCTAAATAGTTACTGTGGCTTTTTGATTGCTGAGGTTTCTTAGTACTCAAGAAAAACATCTTTTCTCTGAAAGCAAAAGATACCAAATTTATTCTACTGCTGTTGGCAGAAGAGGCATCCTTTTGCACAAGTTAAATAATGATAAAAAATAAAATGCCTGTCTGGTACAGTTCTTAAGAATATTTTAATTCATTAATGTAAAAAGTATATTAAGGAGGTGGTCTTGGCTTGTTCTGTTTTTTTTTAATGGAATTTAGAATTGTAGTTTGTGTATTTATTTCCTAAACCTTGATATTTGTCTGGTTCATGAAAAAATATTTGTGACATTGAAATAGTCCTTCAAGGTTTAAGGGACCCCTCTGATTCATTTGACAACTTGATTACTTTCTATCCCTGTTCTATTGTGGTAAACATCATAAAAATCCTTTTGGCTGAAACTTTGTGACATGAAAATTAAAGCATTTTAGGTTAGGCTTGCATCTTTTTTACTGTATAAGTTATTTAACAACTGGAATGCATTCAGAAATGTGAAAATAAAACTATAAACCTTGAATTGCAGATCTTTGAGCAGCTTTGAGTCTGGACAACTTACTGAATGCACTGAACAACTAGAATTATTACCAGGAGAAAATATCAACCTACTTGCAGGGGGATCCAAAGAAAAAATAGGTATAAATGCATAAGTTAACATTACTTCAAATATGAAAGTAAATATTCCTTCACAAATCTGCCTCTCTAAATTACAGGCTGAAACCTCTGAATGCAGTTTGCTGTGTTCGGTGGACTGACCATAACCTATATGATTCGAGCTTCAAAATAATTGGCAGTGATCATTCTAAATGCTGACACAAGTGTCTTTTCTGGAGTTAATGTGTTGGTTTATAAGTAATCTATCATCAATTTTTAATATGAATACATACACATATATTAAATATATAGTAAAAAAGGGCTTTTTTCCAAGCTTCCTTGCTCTCAAAAATGCATTTTCAGATGGTTACACTTGATAAAATTTGGCAATTCTAGTTGGTTTCAATTGTTTAATCTCCATGTAGACATGAAGAAGCTCCTTCCTAATATGCTAAGTCCCGATCCAAGAGAACTTCAAAAAGCAGTTGAAGTACAGCTTTTGAGAAGTTCAGTATGTCTGGCAACAGCTGTAAACCACATAGAACAGGAGCAAAAGTGGCAGTCAATCTCTGAGTAAGTTGAAATGTTCTATTAATGTAATATATTGTGAAAAGCTGTTCTAATTTGTTAACCATAACTTTCTGAAAAGCATACTCTGCTTTCTACTTCAGCATCTATGGTAGTTGGCTATCAGTTTTAGCTGTTGTAAGTTATAAGCTTACTGAGGAAAAATAAGATGATGTCTAATTTGGAGATTACGTAGTTCTCTGAGCTGATAAAATACTGCTTCTTGTCAGTTTAATAATAAAGTATCATAATTTGTACATGATATTGAAAGGTTTTCTCATCATCTCTTTGAAGATGTTGAATTTGTTTTTTCTTCAGTAATTTTGGTATTGCTGTTTACTCTTTAAAAAAAATGACTGTTCTGGTTCTTTTATTTCAGAAATGTTATTAAGTACTTAAAACAAACATCACGAATCGCTATGGGACCTTTAAGACTTTCCACACTCACTGTGTCTCAGTCTTTACCAGTGTTGAGCACTCTTCAGTTGTATTGCTCTTCTGCTTTGGAAAACACTGTATCCAACAGGCTGACATCAGAGGTATGTCTGTGTGTTTAAAACCTAAATTGGCGTAACATCTTTCTCCATGTCCTGTCATGAAGTATTGAATATAGAACATACATTAATTGTTTTGACCGTTGTTAATCATACTGTAAAAAGACCTCATTTAGCTTTCTACCTTGCCTTACCTAAGTTTTTTTTAAATTTACATCTCCGTTGGGCTTCTTTCTATAGTTATTAATCTACCATTTCTTTCAATTACTTCTACTATTTTTAAAGTTTCATTGGTACTTGCTTTTTAGAGAAGTGTTGATATATTTCTACATTGTAATACTTACTGCTACAACACCCACGTGTAACTTAGTTTAAAAGTATCTTTAAAATACTTATCAAAAACTAATCAGTTCATCAATTAAAACCTCAATGTCAGACTTAAACCAGCATGAATGATCTAGTTACAATTTCTAATCATGTTGTTCAGAAAAGAATTCTGCTTGATTTTTGAGTTATTCCTAGTGTTGCTCTCTCAAAATCAGCACATCTTTCTAGAGTTGCATAAAACATATTTGTGTTTTATTAGTTAACAGTAAAGAGTGGCTACTACACAAATAAGAATATTTACTCTTTGCTAAAATGGTCTTTGGTTTTGATAAATGAAAGTATGTTTCAGTGAAGACGTCTCTGATGACTCTTTCAGGACTGTCTCATACCTCTCTTCAATGATGCTTTGAGGTCATGCAAACAGCATGATGTAAGGCCATGGATGCATGCGCTGAGGTACACAGTGTACCAGAATCAATTGATGGAAAAACTTAAAGGTATATAAGCTCTCATTTTAGTGTTATGAAAGGTAAATGCAGTATTTGAACTTACATTTTCTGCTGAAAACAGCAGCTGTGTCTTTTTCTGTTATTTAGATGCATTATTTCTTAAAAGCCAGATTTTGGTTATTTAGGTGTCCTGCTGTACAACTAGGGGTCTCAATTACTACTGTAATATAGACAGTGTCAAAAAGAAAAAAATATTCTGAAATGCTTAGCAGTTCTATACTCAGTCTCCTAATGGCAGTTTATTTGCTCATCTCTTTGTACTTTAAATACTTTTGCTTCTGAACACTTCAACACTGTCAATAATGGGTCTTTAAAAACAGTTACGGAAGCCATTTAAATGTGCACTATAAGGAGACCTGATGGGAGAAAAAGTTGTTGTATTGGGGATAAATAGATTTCTAGTTAAGAAGAATTCTTGTAGTGAAAAAAATTACTGTTTTGCCCAGCAGATAATCTATGGATATATTTCAGATCTTTACTTCAGATGGGATATATAAATATTCAAGGAAGAAATGAAGTAATCTAAATTTCTGAAGGAGGTGCTGGGAAATATGAAAAAGCTGAGCAATTTTTTATGGATGGCCATGTACAGAATACATTGGTAGAAATTATCTGTGTACCCCAGATGCAATTATTATTTGTTTAACAGTTTTGTTTAGAATGTTCTATTTTTCTTCTTCAGAACCAACAGTCCCAATTAAAAGCCACCTAATGGAGCTGGGCTTAACAGCAGCGAAATTTGCACGGAAGCGAGGAAATATTGCCCTAGCTACACGACTGCTCGCCCAGTGCAGTGAAGTTCAGCTGGGAAAAACCACCACTGCACAAGACTTAGTCCAGCACTTTAAAAAATTGTCTGCACCTGGTCAGATAGATGAAAAATGGGGTCCTGAACTTGATATTGAGAAAACAAAATTGTTGTACACGGCAGGTGAGTATTTGCTCATTATGTTGTAGAGCCTTGGGTGGCTTGTCCTTATAACCAGGCTAATTCCCCTGACTGTAAAGAAATCGTAATAGGACAGTATCATTAGGAATTGGTTTAATCCTATTAACTGTTGTCTCAGTCTGAACGTATTTTCACAAGTCCTTTCTTTCATGTAATTTTTAACTTCAAAGAGAATTTTCTTTGTAAAAAATATTTTGTTACAAGCTGTATCTGAATATGCTGAATTTCAGGAGTGTTGTGATTAAAGTTAACACTCTACTGAAGATATGCTTTTCATGATATGCAGGTCAGTCAACGCATGCCATGGAAATGCTGAGTTCTTGTGCCATATCCTTTTGCAAATCTGCCAAGGCTGAATATGCAGTTGCTAAGTCTATTCTCACTCTGGCAAAATGGATTCAAGCAGAATGGAAAGAGATTTCAGGACAGTTGAAACAAGTGTACAGAGCCCGACAGCAGCAGAATCACACTGGTCTGTCTACCCTGTCTAAAAACATATATAATTTGATTGATCTCCCAGCTGTTAATACACTGGAAGAAGAATATCCTAGGATTGAAAGTGAATCTACAGGTAGAGATGGTGTTCTTATTCATTTTTGTTAAATTAGTTACTGATGATTCCGCTGAAGGATAGCACCAGTTATATGATAGTCTTAAGTGCTCCATCACTTGCGTACTTATTTTACTAATACAAAGGCAAACTGTGTTTGTGCAATAGGTTACGATACACAATTAAAAATCCAAACACCTTAATATCGGTATTTTGATTTCTTTCACATTTTTCTCATATTTTGCTGTTACTTTGTATGTTGAGGAAATTGCAAGTAGGTTTTACATCATAACACATGCTGCTCTCTTTCTCCCATCACAGTAAATATTGGAGTTGGAGAACCTGACTTCATCTTGGGACAGCTATATCACTTGTCTTCTGTACAGGCACCTGAAGTAGCCAAGTCTTGGGCAGCCCTGGCTAGTTGGGCTTATAGATGGGGCCGGAAAGTAGTTGATAATGCCAGGTAAATTCATCCTAATGTTTCAATTGATATGGCACAAGTAGTTTTCTTTCTTAAGATAAACTCTAGCTTTGCATTTGTGATAATTATTCTTTGTGGTCAGAAGTTGCATGTGAGCGGAAAAGTGTGAATATTGTCTTGATTTCTTGTGTTCTCCAAAAAGGAGTTTAATTCTGAGTTAAAGGGTGAAGATTTCTTCCTTCAAGAAATTTTATAAATACAGTGTTAGTGGGTTCAGTAACTCTACAAATACTAATATATATGGGAATCAATAAATAATCATTGCATGTTACAGTCAGGGAGAAGGTGTTCGTCTGCTGCCCCGGGAGAAATCTGAAGTTCAGAAGCTGCTTCCAGACAACATTGCAGAGGAAGATAGAGAGAAAATCTATGGGATTCTTGGGCAGGCCGTGTGTCGTCCAGCTGGGATTCAAGTACGTGTAAATTTGCTTGCTGTAAAAAATGTTCAACTTCAGCATGAAACTTGCTTTTCCTCTACTTCTGATTCATATTAACTCTTGTAAATGTTTTGAAGTTAACATTCAGATAATACAAGAGTTCTCTAAGAAACCATGAGTTAGTGAAGCAGTAACATTCCTGTTCTGTGGCCTATAGTAATATGAGCAAGTAATGCAGCTTCATGAATTGTCTAGACAAAAAATGGATTAGGAACAATACTGTTTATAGAAACAGTTGGAGGACTTAATCAAATCTATTGTCTCTTCATTTGCATTTAGGATGAAGATATGACTCTACAAATCACTGAAAATGAAGACAATGAAGAAGATGATATGGTGGATGTTATATGGCGTCAGTTATTAACAAGTTGTCCCTGGCTTTCGGATCTTGATGAAAATGCAACAGAAGGGTTAATTAAAGTGTGGAGGAAAGTTGTAGACAGAATTTTCAGTCTCTATAAACTCTCCTGCAGTGCATATTTTACTTTCCTCAAACTCAATGCCGGTCAGGTTAGTGTTTGTGCAGATAAGGAAATCCAGTTACAAACTTTTCTAAATTATGATACGACCTTTGTACTTAGAGGAGTATTTCTTACTTTCAAGGTTCCACTTGATGAAGATGATCCCAGGCTGCACCTAAGAAATACTTCTGAGCAAAGCACTGATGATGTTATTGTGATGGCAACCCTAAGACTGTTACGGTTGCTTGTGAAACATGCTGGAGAACTCAGACAGTATCTAGAGCATGGGCTAGAAACTACACCTACTGCTCCTTGGAGAGGTAAGTACATGTACCCCCTCTTTCCCCTGCCCTAAGACATTGAAAGGAGACGTAGTTTTTGAAGTAGTATGTTACATTATTACCTTAAAAAGATGAGGTGGGTTTTTATCCTAGCTACAGTTTGAAATAGTATTCAGAGAAAGATGTCTTGGAAGTAGTTGTTTGTCACTACAGTACAGGTTCTGGTTGCTCAGGACTTCCCATAAAAGGTTATTAAGTTAAAAAGTGTGGAGGGCAGCAGAAGAGGAGGCCAACTATTGCAAAATTGTACTTTCTTTTGAAGAATCCAGTTAATAACTTCAAGAACTATTAATGCAACTCTCCTTATTTTTTAAAAATTATGTAGCAGATACAATCTGCAAAACTCAATTCCTAGTGCTTGACTAAAGGATTTATATATTGCTTCTGATGTTATCTGTATTTGAATAGCAGAAGAAAATATGCTATTGCCTGTACTGTGACAGACAGTTATTTAAAATGAGAAGTTTTTCTTGGGAACTATATATTTGCATTCTCCTAATACAAAACCAGCCTGCTTTTAATAATAAAATAGAATTCTGTATCGTTCGAAATGTATGGAAATGAATTGGCACATTTTCTTTCCTGTTTATGAAGGTATTATTCCTCAGCTTTTCTCCCGCCTGAATCACCCAGAAGTGTACGTTCGTCAGAGTATTTGCAACTTACTGTGTCGAGTGGCTCAAGATTCTCCTCATCTCATACTATATCCTGCAATAGTGGGTACCATTTCACTTAGCAGTGAATCCCAGACTTCAGGTATGGAGGAAAAAGTAAATGTTCAAATACACTTCAGCTAATATATTTCATATACTGGATAAAAGGATGCTGAGGAGTTTGTTGGGTTTTTTTTCAGCAACTCTGATACTTTCTATCTTAAGAACACTTTTATTATGGGACCTCACTGATACCTTTCATTTGATTTACCAGTTTGGCAAATAAGTCAGGTTTTTTTATTTTTATCATTGTATATTTGGCCAGTACTTAATGTAATATGGGGACCTGATACTAAGTGTAGTATTGAGTGATGTATCTTTCAAGGGCAGAACAGTGTAAATAATATTTTAACATCTGTTTTTAATTTAGGGAACAAGCTGCCTTCTGCCATCCCTACTTTGTTAGGTAATATTCAAGGAGAAGAACTGTTGGGTGGTGAATGTGATGGAGGGAGCCCCTCAACTTCTCAAGAAAGTAGTAAAGATGACACAAAAGTTGGATTAAATGAAGATCAAGCAATGATGCAAGATTGTTACAGCAAAATTGTGGAGAAACTCTCTGCTGCAAATCCAACAATGGTATTGCAGGTAAATAATCCAAACATGTTACTTTTGCTCTTATTTGAACTACAAAATATGTAATATGTATATCTTGGGGGTAGGTCTAACTGAAAGTTTGGTGAATCTTTGCTGTTAGGCTGTCACCTTTTTTCAAGTTTTTCATCTACAAGAATAAGTCTTAATACTAGTACTCTTAAAAGTAAGTGAATCTTAATTTATTTTATGCAGGTTCAGATGCTAGTGGCTGAGCTGCGCAGAGTTACAGTTCTTTGGGATGAACTTTGGTTGGGAGTTCTACTGCAGCAGCACATGTATGTCCTCAGAAGGATTCAACAACTGGAAGATGAAGTCAAGAGGGTCCAAAACAACAACACTTTACGGAAGTATGTCTTTGTTGGATAATTCAAGTGGTGATTGTAACAAACATTTGTTCTTGGGGAAGCATACAGTCAAACCTATCAGTAGTGTTGTTGCTCCTGAATTTGTACTAGCCTAGCGGCTGCTTTGTAGGCCAGTGACCTTATTGCAGGAACATTTTGACACTACAGCTAGTTCTCTAAGCAAATAAGAAACAACAGTCTGTCTGTGAATTCATGTTGGGATTCCCTTGTTAATAGTGTGTTAGAACCCAATGCATATTAAATTGTGGGTTATGAGATCGTATAGTTCTTCGTTCCAAGATCTTTCTTAAAGTCAGCTGAAATGAGGACAAGCATGTTGAGGAGTGTAATCTATTTGGAGTTTGCTGTAAATACAGATGTTTTTGAGTAAACAGAACATCTTTATCTGCTTCTGGTTCTCACTGTAGAGCAAGTCTGTTTTTTTTCTCTCACCTGGGTTCTCTTGTGAATGGATTTTGTGGAAGACAAAAGCCATTCACTGGTTAAACTGAAGAACTCATCTTGAATTCTGAAATCATGGCTTACATGCAACAGCATCATCTAAATAGCACATTTCCCCTTCTTTATAGTGTGTTGCACCCTCAGGAAGTAGTGGTTAGGAACTCTTTAAAAGGAAATATTTGCATAGTTAAACTCTCTGAGCTGCTCCTCAGGGTTTCTAGGGGTGAAGAGCCCAGTTCAAATATTTCAATTAAAAAAAAAAAAGTGGTTCAGAGGAACACGCATTCAGTATGGAATGAAATACTCTTTTAATATGGTCATCCTTGAAAACCTCATTTTAGAGATGTGAAAATTTTTGTGAATTCTTAGAAACTTTGAGAATTTGCAGCCTGATTTTAATGCTCTGCTTATGAAATAACTTGGTTTTATGGATTCAAGAGGAATTTTTTTTTTCAATAGAGAGGAGAAGATAGCAATCATGCGTGAAAAGCACACAGCTCTAATGAAGCCCATTGTATTTGCTTTGGAACATGTACGGAGCATCACTGCAGCTCCTGCAGAAACTCCCCATGAGAAATGGTTTCAGGATAACTATGGAGATGCAATTGAAAACGCACTAGAGAAACTTAAGAATCCTTTGAATCCTGCTAAACCTGGAAGCAGCTGGCTCCCATTTAAAGAGGTATTATATGCACAGACTAAGAGTACAATGTAGGGACTCCTGACACACTCTTACTGCACCATGTGCTTGACCCTATCCTTAGAACTCTCTTGCCGTATCAAAATGGCAGCCTGAAACTTTGTGTTCTCTGCAATCACCACTGACATGCGAAACACTAAAGCAAACTAATTGTTGCCTCTGTAACAAGTCTTACTGTCTGCATTATTGCATTTCTACCCAATGAAATTACTTTTTTCAAATCTTGCATTTTCTGCTGAAATCCTGTCAGTTCGGGGGGCAGAGGGCTGTAACTTTTTAAAATACCATCTTTCTGAAACTCTATGCCATTTGAGTTTAGTGGATTTAAATTCTAACAAGTTGGTACTCTGGTTATCTAAACATAGTCCTCAGGCTGTGCAACAACCTTCAAATGATCAATTGTTCCCAAATATACTCTTGTTTTTCAATTATGTGATCTTGTCTTATTAGTTATTTATGGGTATAAGGAGAAACAAAATACGTATTCACTTGGAGCCAACCTGATGTTTTGAACAGTCTTAATAGACAGAACATAGACTGTCTATTAAACTAATAGACACACAAATAGACTTTTTTTAGTTTCCCTTCTGCTTTGCAGAGCAAGCAAGCATGCAGACGCATAAACTGGAGTTTGCTGAATGCTGCTGCTTTTGACCACAGCTCAAGTATTTATAAATGCAGGAGCAAACCTCCTGAGAAGTTTGATTTGTTGTGACTTTGGTGCTTATCACCAGGAAGGGTGTATTTCCTGCATAAAGGATGTTTTTCATATTTTGTCATCTTCATCCTAAGCTGTAAATGGATTAGTAGGGTGACAAGGCTGAGAGGTAGTTTAAGAAAAATTTCCCTGCCTTCTGGAAGATGACTACCATTAAGTCTGTTTTGGTGTTAGTGGCTTTTTGCCTGGAGGGCAGGGGAGAGAGGGGTGTGTTGGTTGGGTTTTTTTAATGCTAGCTGTTAAAGTGAACCTCAACCTAAACTAAAACATTTATTTGGAATAGGTTATGCTAAGTTTGCAGCAGAGAGCACAGAAACGGGCTAGTTACCTTTTACGGCTTGAAGAAATCAGTCCTTGGTTGGCTGCCATGATGAACACTGAAATAGCACTTCCTGGAGAAGTATCTACCAGAGACACAGTCACAATTCACAGTGTGGGCAGCACCATCACAATTCTGCCTACCAAAACCAAACCTAAAAAGCTGCTTTTCCTGGGTTCAGATGGGAAGAACTATCCCTACCTTTTCAAAGGTAAGAAATTGAGGTTTTCTCATGCATGTTACTGTCTCTTTCTATAAATCAGACTATATTGACATTGGAAAGATGTGTGGCTGCAACTTTTGCTCTCTCTGCCTGCATGGTAAGTTGAAAGCATTATTTGGAGCATCTTCTCCCTCTCCTTCCCACCTCACCATATATTGTTGAGGATTTTTACTTTGTGAAGCTGTATGTCAAGGGTGTTTCAGATCCCTTCTTTATAAGGGGAGAGCATGAGAAACAGTGCTCCTCTTGCGTACTGGTAGGATTAGCTGGATGCACTTTTCCAGAAGCTTAAGGTGGCACCCAGAAGTGAACTTTTGAGACTTTGTGCCTTCTCTGGAAGGGAAAGACCTATCCGTTATGTTAGTAACTGTTGTGTACTGCCCACAGGGAGACCTGTCACAAACTGGTGATTCTAGTAGGTAAATGCTATGTAAACATTTAGGTTTAGTCTGAATATCTCATCCTTAATCTATATAATTTATAAAGCTATTCATAGTCTGAAGTAGAATTTAAAAAAATGCTAAGTTTGGGGCATTAAGAGAATAATTATTTTTTTAATCTAGAAACTAAATTTTAAACAAAATAACTGTATCACAGGTTTGGAAGACTTGCATCTAGATGAAAGAATCATGCAGTTCTTATCTATTGTGAACACAATGTTTGCTACCATTAATCGTCAAGAGACACCGCGGTTCCACGCAAGACACTACTCTGTGACACCTCTGGGAACAAGGTCAGGCTTGATCCAGTGGGTGGATGGAGCTACACCTTTGTTTGGGCTTTATAAGCGGTGGCAACAGCGAGAAGCAGCTTTACAAGCACAAAAGGTAACTACGGTTTTATGCCAGCTAGGACAATTCAGGAGAGAAACATTTGCTTTCCTATTCTAAATAACGTAGTCTTAAAAGGGTTGTGTTTTGTTCATAATCATGCAGAATGGTTCTGTGTATTCATATTTCTTAGGATTTCACCAGATGAAATTGCATATATATATTTATATGTATTATGGTATGTAACGTAAATATACTGTTCTGGCATGATAATTCAATAATAATAATAATAACCTTTTTGAACAAGTTTAACCTTGGTTAAAATGTAGTTTCATGTCTCATTCTGTCATTCTCATTTCATTTTAATATAGTTGGGGTTTTTATATTTGACTTTGAGGAGAGTAGAGTTAGGCTAAAGCAATGTGTTTTCAGTTACTTTAGCTTTTCTTAACCACTGTATTTTAAAACAACTCTCTGAACTGTAAAAGTCATGCTCAGTAAAGGAGTTTTTTATATTATTCTCACCAAAACTTTGGGATTGGGATGCTTTTCTGTGGTAATGAGAGTTGCAGTATGAAAACTAGCATTTTTACCTCTTCTAGGCTCAGGATTCTTACCAGACTCCTCAGAATCCTGGAATAGTGCCTAGACCCAGTGAACTTTACTACAGTAAAATTGGACCCGCTTTAAAGGCGGTCGGGCTTAGTCTTGATGTGTCACGTCGTGACTGGCCCTTGAATGTCATGAGGGCTGTTCTAGAAGAACTGATGGAAGCGACCCCCCCGAATCTCCTAGCTAAAGAGCTCTGGTCATCATGTACTACACCGGATGAGTGGTGGAGAGTTACACAGGTGAGTTACAACAAATACATTTTCTCTTTGAAAGGTTGTGTTTTTAATGGGATGAGGGGCAACAAATGCCTGGGGTGTGTCCAAGCAATGATACTCCTGAGTTAGGTGAGCTAGGACTGCTGAAGTTTCACGTAACAGGAAATGTTAGTATTTGGCAGGAAATGATGCAGTTGTACCACCTGGAATAAAAAAAAATAAAAGGGTATACACCTGGTAATTACATTATTAAGCTAGAATTATCAGTCTAAGACATGAAAACTCTTGTAAGATGTTTTCAGACAACAAATAGAATACAGCTTGGCTAAGTTGGTTTTTATTTGTCTTACTCTTAAAATAATGTTTTAAGATGGTAGTCAGTCCAATGTGTTGGCAGAGGATTCCCACAAATAATTTTTTCCTGAAACTCTCTTTAAAGTCGTATGCAAGATCCACTGCAGTTATGTCCATGGTTGGCTACATCATTGGTCTTGGAGACAGACATCTGGATAATGTTCTTATAGATATGACTACAGGAGAAGTTGTCCACATAGATTATAATGTTTGCTTTGAAAAAGGTAATTTAAAAAATGCTATATGTTATTCAAATAAAAGGTTTCCCTTCTTGGCAATTAAAAGAAACAACTTAAATTTTTATCTTAAAGGGAAAAGCCTTAGGGTACCAGAGAAGGTTCCATTCCGGATGACGCACAATATTGAAACAGCACTTGGAGTGACAGGAGTAGAAGGGGTTTTCAGGCTTTCCTGTGAGCAGGTAAGTTAGCAACTACCAGAAAACTGAGGGCTATCATTTATCAAATATCGTCTTAGAATTTTTAAGCATTCTGCTCTTGATACGGTGTTTTGCATTCAAAATTCCACTATTCTGTGAGGATAATGCCAGATCAGAATGAGTCTGTTTAAAATATGATGCAGGTCCTTCACATCATGCGGCGTGGGAGAGAGACTTTGCTTACATTGCTTGAAGCTTTTGTTTATGATCCGCTGGTGGACTGGACAGCAGGAGGAGAAGCAGGATTTGCTGGGGCTGTCTATGGTGGTGGTGGGCAGCAGGCTGAGAACAAACAGAGCAAAAGAGAAATGGAAAGAGATATAACACGTAGTCTCTTTTCTTCAAGAGTGGCTGAGATAAAGGTGAGTTTACTACAATAACTTTCTATTTTATAACCGGAGTAGGCCCTATGCTTTCACTTTATTTATTTGCATTTTGGGGGTAGTGGAAGAGGTGGTCGTTTATTAGAAATAGTTCACAAATTTTATTGAGCTATATGGAGTTTGTATGGAGGGAAGTGCTCATATGGAACTTGCAAGTATTTGGTTTTCATCTTCTGTGTGCTTAGTTCTAAACTGTTACAATGTTTTGCCTGAATCTGTGCTAGAGTGCTTAAAATAGAGTTTTAGAGAGCAGTCTAAATGAAGAACATTTGTTACGCTTTACCACTTGTAGCGTGGGAGGTAGTCCTAGATGAACAACATCAACGATGGGTTAAGTGCTGCCACATATTACTTTTTCTTACCTGTTTGAATTTAGTCCTGTTCTGTAACGTCTGTGTCTTGGTTCCAGGTTAACTGGTTTAAGAACAGAGATGAAATGCTTGCTGTGCTGCCAAAATTGGACAGTAGTTTAGAAGAGTATCTGAACCTGCAAGAGCAGTTGACAGATGTAGAAAAATTGCAAGGAAAACTACTGGAGGAGACAGAATTTCTGGAAGGTGCAGAAGGAGTGGATCATCCTTCCCATACGCTTCAGCACAGGTACAGATGAGCTGGGAATTCTGTCAGGATCTCTATATCTATATAATTTTGGTAGTTTAGTAATGTACTTATGAGTTAAATGTTAAAATTGTGTATTTGAGAGAGATTAATAGCTGGGTAAAAGCTGTTCTTGCAGTAAGCAGGTCACTCCTTGTACAGAAGAACTACTGAAACCATTTTCCTACTGAGTAATTGTATTTGTCCTAAACTTCATAGTCCATCAATATAACGTGCTCATCCACGTTCCACATCTGAGCCACAATGCAAGAGACAGAATTTGCTGAATGTGGTGTCCCATCAAGTTAATCTACATAATACAACTGTTGATAAATATCACAAAAATCTCATCTAAGTTTCTAATTCTTTAATTTATTTTTCAAGCTTATTTGAAATTTATCAAGGATTTCGGAATTGCATGAATATGCACATGCATTCATTATGTTGTAGGAAAACAGAGTTAATTATTAACAAAACATTGTTAAGGTTTTCTGCAATTGGTGACAATATGTTAATTTTCTGGTCAACAAGGTAGTTGTTAAATATAGTTGTCTATTCAATATAATTAAGTATTGTTTTTCTTGTAGTACTTACTTGGTTCTGTGGCTTCAATAATGCAGGTATTCCGAGCACACCCAGCTGCAGTCCCAACAAAGAGCTGTCCAGGAAGCGATCCAGGTGAAGCTGAATGAGTTTGAGCAGTGGATAACACATTACCAAACTGCTTTCAGTAATTTAGAGGCAACACAACTTGCAAGTCTTCTTCAAGAAATTAGCACGCAAATGGATCTAGGTAGAAAAAAGTCTTTGTGGGGGTTTTTAGTGGGTTGAAAATAACTAATATTTAATATAGTTAAAGTTTAATATTAGGAGGCATTATAAGTATCCTTTAACTTAAAGGCAAGGACTTGTATATAGTAAATGAAAAGAAAGGGGGGGTTCTTCAACGGGTGATTTAGAGCCCTCAAGATTTCAGTGCCAAGCTGTGTGAAGGGACTTGGCTGTTTTACCCTGGCTGGCCACGAGATTGTTCTCTTACTTTGTGCTCAAAATTCTCAATATGAATTCTCCATGCCTCCTTACTCACAAGGAAAAGAATATATTTGAAAAGATGTTAATGCTCAGTATTTGTGTGCTATAAAATGTGTGTTCTTCAGAGAGGAGTAAAGCTTAATTTGTAACCGTCTTTCTTAAAAGGTCCTCCGAGTTATGTACCAGCAACTGCGTTTCTGCAAAATGCAGGCCAGGCGCACTTGATCAGTCAGTGCGAACAACTGGAGGGGGAAGTCGGTGCTCTTCTCCAGCAGAGGAGATCTGTTCTACGTGGTTGTCTTGAACAATTGCACAACTATGCAACAGTAGCTCTTCAGTATCCAAAAGCTGTGTTTCAGAAGCACCGAATTGAGCAATGGAAAACCTGGATGGAAGAACTCATCTGTAACATGACAATAGAGCGTTGTCAGGATATCTTTAGGAAGTAAGTTGACAGAATAATGAACTGTTTGAAGAACTTAATTTCCAACCTCCTTCAGGATTCTGATTTTCTAATTAAAATGAATGCTTTTGTGAGGACCAATCTAATTATGAACAAGATAAATTAAGCTGTAATTCCAGAAGTTTGAAGACAAAGATTAAAAACTACTTTTAAAATACTGTTGCAGGGTTTAATCTGTGTAAAGTAAAAAGAAAACCAAGTAACTTGCCCTGTAATGAAAAAAAGAACAACCATGTTTGTGGCTTTATGGTAGTGATATTTAGGGGGTTTAGAAACTTCTAGTATTTAAAAATCACTTAAAGTCAACTAAAGGTATTTTTTTTATTAAAGCATTTTCAACCATTTTTTTTTTCTTTTTTTCTTTGAAAATTAGGCCATTTCAGCATTATTACTGCTTGGCTTGTAAGATCTATATTATAGTCAAGCATTTATACTGAAACTGGTTTCCTTCCAATTTCTTATATTCTATTAAATTTTTGCCTCGGACTACTGATTGTCTTCTGTCCTTGGAAATCGTTCTGAGATACGGTGCATTCTAGGGCTTTATGAAAGCGTCATTAGGGTAGTCATCAACTGTTGTAGTATTAGGCGTAGGTAATGTGGGAACTGTTCGGGTGCGGTGTATTCTTCCTTCCCACAGAGTAGAATGCAATTTGCTAGAGCTTGAGAAGGGTGAATTTTGTCATTGTACTTTTGCTTTACAGGTATGAAATGCAGTATGCTCCTCAACCACCTCCAAGTATGTGTCAGTTCATAACGGCTACAGAAATGACTCTACAGCGCTATGCAGCAGATATAAATAACAGACTTATCAGGCAGGTGGAGCGGTTGAAACAGGAGGCGGTTACTGTACCTGTTTGTGAAGAGCAGCTCAAAGAAATTGAGCGTTGCATAAAAGTTTTCCTTCATGAAAATGGAGAGGAGGGCTCACTGAGCTTGGCAAGCGTTATCATCTCTGCTCTTTGTACGCTGACGAGGTGAGTTGCCTTCTGTGAAATTTTTTTGGATGCGTTCATGTTTGAGGCCACATAAAAGGAATATTCAAGTGTCATAATTATGTGGAGAATGCATTAGCAGGCAGGCTGTCTAACTGAGTGTCATAATTCATCTAGGCGAAATCTGATGATGGAAGGTGCAGCATCTAGTGCTGGAGAGCAACTGGTTGATTTGACTTCAAGAGATGGAGCCTGGTTCTTGGAGGAGCTTTGCAGCATGAGCGGGAATGTTACGTGCCTTGTGCAGTTGCTGAAGCAGTGTCATCTTGTACCCCAGGACTTAGATATTCCTAACCCAATTGAAGCATCAGAAGCTGTTCACTTAGCTAATGGAGTATATATCTCGCTTCAGGTGGTATTTACATTTATGTTACTTTTTCTTTCCTCAGCCCCAACCTTCTAAAGCTTTAGCTAATCCATTCTTAAGAGCTTCTTCCTCAAACAGCTGAAAGTTTTCTTATGATGCTGCTGAGATTTTTTTTTTTGTTGTTGTTGTACTTTGATCTTGGTTGCTGTATTTGGCTGAGCTGAACAGGCATTTGCCTCTGCCATTTACGTTATTATTGGTTGGAAGAAACCATTTTGATCTATACATGACAAATTGTAAAGACTACTCTCAAGTAACCATGAACAAAGGTCATATTGGATTTATAGACACACCAGCTCCGTGTCTTGCTCATTCTTTTATTTCGTTGCTGGCAGTCCAGAACAACTTCCAAACCATTTAATCTGTGCTTTCTGCTGCTGCCAAGCCTTACTTATCTTCACCTGAAAACAAGTAGTTTGAAATAAATTATGAAAACCTCTTTTACAGGCCCCGAACTCCAAGAGTGGGAAGGAGAAAAATACATGTATAATTTCTTAGTAAAAATACTTTCACTTTAAGAGAAAAACCTTAGTGGCAGCTTGAGTAAAATACCTGCTGAAGATGTAGGGGTTTATAAACCTTGGGTTTTGCTTCCACTGTATTGCATTTGAAAAATATCTCCCTAGCAACCTGTGTAAGCGCATCAAGATTTTCATTGCTTTCTCTGCTTTCCAAAGTATTAACACTTCAGAAATTTTTCAGAAAATTTCATGCAATTAATTTCATGCAATTTAATTGCATTGCAGCTGAGATCTGTTACCCACATGTTGTTGTCCTCCCTGTGAGCTCTTAGGTAAAATGTGTAGCTGACTGAGCAGCCAAGATAACTAATCTTTTTGGTGTGTCTTGTCTCATTTTGGAGACAGAGCACGTTGGTTGGTTCTTTCTGTAGCTGCTTTTAGCCCTCTGATGCTTTTTGCTTGAGGAAAACGGCTTTATGCCACTTAAGGTACTGGTTTTTTACCTGCATTGATTCCTGTGGCACGAATAGGCCTCTAACAAAATAATCACTGTATGGCGAGTTTTTGATTCTTTGCCCTGGCTTAGTCCAATCAGTTAGGAAATCATACATTCAATAAATAATTTAATTCACTCATAGTAACATAATGGAAAAGAAAAGCTACGTAATTTGATGAAATTGATTTGCAAAGTGTTGTTTCTATACCAATGATCCTCTGCTGAGAATTGCTGTGTAAGCTGTTGCTGCTGATGCTATTGAGGTTGTTGTTGCCACATTGTGCAAATGTCAAACCTTTGGGTTTGTACAGGGTTTAATGTATTCCTGATTTCTTTAAATTAACAAAAAAAAAAGTAGATTTTGACCCTTGGCTGACCACCATCATGTTATCTTTCAGGTAATGTCTACAGCCGGTGGTGTAGTGTAGTGCTAAAACAAGAAAGATGTTGCATATGATACTTTTTGAGAGGGGAGAGTTTCTTACATCTTCATACTTGCTTCCCAACAGGAATTGAACTCAAACTTCCGACAGATCATTTTTCCTGAAGCACTGAGGTGCTTAATGAAAGGAGAGTATACTTTAGAAAGTATGCTCCATGAATTAGATAATCTTATTGAACAAACAACTGATGGAGTCCCTTTGCAAACATTGGTTGAATCTCTTCAAGCCTACTTACGAAATGCGGCTATGGGACTAGAGGAGGAAACACATACTCATTACATTGATGTTGCAAGGTAAATCACCAGTATTTTTTTTAGTTCAGATATGAGACGATGGACACTGGAGAACAATAGTTTGTCTAAATGATACTGTTTGTTTGATGTACAGGCTTTTCTTGCCCGAGTATACCCTTAAGCAGAGTGCAGTGTCTAAAGTGTGCATGTTTCCTCTGTGTGTGTGCATTTATCTGCATGCATACGTAGAAATACAGAGCTATATCAATTTACAGCTGCTTAAAGTTGACTTCTGGTGGTCAGCTTTTCCCAAAGTGTGTAGTTGTGATTTTGTTTGAAGTTAAGGGATGCTAAAAATAGGAACTAGTCAATTAGTTTGTGGGAGGAACTGTGAATGGGAGAGCTTGTACCCATGGCACTGTTCTCGTCAGCAGGTCTGATGAGCAATTTTTGCATAGTGAATCAGTGACTTGATTAAAAAGACAAAACACAAACAAAACTGCAAACAAACAAAAAGGCTTGTGCATCTTGTACTGTGGGACAGTACCTTTCTGGGGAAGTGCTTGCTAGATGACTGAGTCAATTTAAAAGCTTCCTGCTGAGTAGAAGTAGTCATCTTGCTGCTTCCCTTGAGCTGAGTATGGTGACTCTATCAGTGGTTCAGTGAAGGCTGCTGTACCAGTTCAAAACAATTTTCTTTTCTCTTAAGTTATTTTTCCTCTTGGTTTACCCATTGGCAAGCCTGCTCAGCATGTTAGTTGAGGGTCAAAAGTGATATAAGGGAGGGAGAGGATAATACCAACCTTCCAGGAGCCCCAAGCTTTTAAAACTGTCTCAGCCATAATCTGAGACCTCATGCTCCACTGTCTTACCCCATGCTTCATTCAGTCAATTATATATGTATATCTTATAAAACCAGTAGTTGGTTTTCAAGGAAGGAAAAGTGATGTATACATCACTTACCATTCATAACTTTTTTTGTCATGCCCATAGGAAGTACAAGCCATATCCTCTACCAGTATTTTAAGTTAGCTTTGTAGCTGGTCCTTTAATACAATCCTATCTTACATGGTACCCGTACCTGTTCGTATGAGACCAGTGTTAGGATTCGTGTAGTGAGCAGAGCAGGGGAGGGGGGAGTAGGAAGAACCTGCAAAAATACCACATTGTTCAAGTACAACTTAATTCTAATCTGCTCTAGCTGTGGGATCAATCAGTTTAAGAAAAAACTATTTATTTCTTGGAGACTAAGCAAAAAAATGTTGTGTTTTTTTGTTGTGTTTGGTTTTTTTTTTAAAGAGTACTTCATGCTCAGTATGGTGAGCTGATTCAGCCAAGAAATGGTTCAGTTGATGAGACTCCCAAAATGTCAGCTGGTCAGATGCTTTTGGTAGCCTTTGATGGAATGTTCGCTCAAGTGGAAACTGCATTTGGCTTATTGATTGAAAAGGTATGGATTTGTTATTTTCAGAATACTCTTCGAGTGAGGAACATGAAAGTTCTATAAAAATAAAACAAATTTTTTTCGTTTGTGTTGCTCAGCTAAACAAGATGGAAATACCTGTTGCTTGGCGTAAGATTGACATAATTAGGGAGGCCCGCAGCACCCAAGTTAACTTCTTTGATGATGACAATAATCGTCAAGTTCTAGAGGAAATTTTCTTTCTGAAGAGACTGCAAACAATTAAAGAATTTTTCAGGCTCTGTGGTACCTTTTCTAAAACATTGTCAGGTAAAAAAATATTATCAAATACTCAGTATCACTTTGTCTACTTCTCATACTATGCCTTCTTGAGAAGAATGTAAAATGATGGTCACTTTAACTGTAACTTAACTTTCATATATGGCAAGTATGCAGAAATTAAAAATTAATTCCTGTAACCTTACTGTGTTTATAATATTTTTCTAGGTGCAGCAAATAACAATGTTATTTTTTTCCTTCTAAAGGAATTAGTTCACTTGAAGACCAGAATGCAGTAAATGGACCTGTTCAGATCGTCAATGTGAAAGCCCTATACAGAAACTCTTGTTTTAGTGAAGACCAAATGGCCAAACCAATCAAGGCTTTCACAGCTGACTTTGTGAGACAGCTTTTAATTGGCCTTCCAAATCAAGCTTTGGGACTGACTTTGTGCAGTTTCATCAGTGCTTTGGGTGTCGATATCATTGCTCAGGTGGAGGCTAAAGACTTTGGAGCAGAAAGCAAAGTTTCCGTGGATGACCTGTGCAAGAAAGCTGTGGAGCACAATATCCAAATCGGCAAGTTCTCGCAGTTGGTCATGAACAGGGCAACAGTATTAGCTAGTTCTTACGACACAGCGTGGAAGAAGCATGATCTAGTGCGCAGACTTGAAACCAGTATTTCATCTTGCAAGACCAGCCTTCAGCGAGTACAGCTGCATATTGCCATGTTCCAGGTAAGACCACACCGTGTGTTAATTCTTTCCAGCTTTTGTCTGTGGAAAGTGAGCTTCAGTTACCATGTCTAAGCACAAGAAGAATGTGTTGAATGAGCTTAAGAGTATTTTTAAATGGACTTAAGTAGTCAGTCAAAAACCTTGATTTGGGTTTTAAATTCTGTAAATGTATAAGGGAAAAAAAGCATTACAGCTTGCTTCTTTTGAAGATTAGCTGCCTTGTAAGATGCAAAAATGGCAACATGTAAATTATTTTTCAAGTGAATACACATTTTTTTAAAATAACCATTAAATTATGAATTAGAAAATAAATCATTCACTGTTCATTGGCTTTCTTACGAGCCATGTTGTCCTGTTCTCCCCCTTTTTTTTAAACAGACTATGACTTTAAGGGAGGGGACTTCTTAAAACAGAGTATGCATTGCAGAATGTCATCTTCTACCTTTCCCTCCAAGTTTTAATGTATTAACTGTCTCCTTGTTCCCACTGTTTGCCTCATGGAAAAATATAAATAGCAGCAGCATCAATCCTGAAAATGGTCTCCTGGGGCTTTAGATAAATGTCATTGTGGACCTTGAACTGGTGCCCAGTTGCTGGTGCCCAATTGTGTTGTAGTATCACTGATCTTCATTTTGGAGTGATTTGTAGGTTAAGGGTAAAGGCCTTCTCCATGTCAGTTACTAAACCATTTCATAGACTGGTAAGCAAAATTGTCTTTGTTTTAATGCATCACAAGTGAATTGTTTCTGAATATTGATGGGTTTTCCTTTAGATCAAGGAAGTGTGTGTAAATCACTTCCAGTAAGTTAATGACTGATCTAATGATATAAATATTTAAGCCAGTAAAACATAGTTTACTTCTTAAATTTAAATCAGTTTAATGATTTAGAACTTACAAGTGTGCTGGTATCATCTTCTGACACTTAGCCCTTTTAAAGTGCTCTTACTTATAAAGTGTAGCAGAGTGCTAGAATTGCTGTTTGGGAAGCAAAGTATTTTGTGCTGAGCAATATTGATAATCAAGTGTTTCCCTTATTATCTTAAAGTGGCAGCATGAAGATCTCCTCATCAGTCGCCCACAAGCTATTTCTGTTACTCCTCCACCTCGTTCTGCAATTTTAGCCAGCATGAAAAAGAAACTTCATACTCTCAGTCAGATTGAAGGTTCAATTGCAACAGTCCAGGTACTACTCTTCTGGGGGGAGTTATTCAGCAGCATATGGGAATGTAACTCTAACAGTCACTGCTTTATCTCTTGTGCTATCAAATCACAAACATAGTGGTATTTTCATTGACCTTTTTCATTTTGTCTCATATGTACTGTTACATTTGTTGATTTTTGCTGTCTCATACGAAATATTCTCTGGAATAGCAGGAAATCTGTTTCATGAGGAAAAATACAAATATGGGAAAGTACTTTTCTTCTTAAGCCTGATCATGCTCCTACTCTTTAAGTTTGTCAGACTTAGATCATCTCATCCTTACTATCATTTTACTAAAGTGTCAGAAGCTTCCTTTGTAGAGCTGGGAAAATCAATTATTCCGTGTGTTGAGGTTTCTGTGGCTTGGCTCAGCGTTTTAGACTTTGGGGTATCAGTAGTATAGAATATTTAATTTTTAAAATAAATACTGCATAGCTTCTTGAACTTTAATTTCCTTTTTAGTTGTGGAGGAACTGTGTGTAATAATTTTTTTGAAGATTATTTGTAAAATAATTCAGGACTGCTATGACTTCATATAAGTTGTAGTCTAGAAATGTGACTACTTCGAACTTTTGTATTTTTTCCTGGTGGGTTAGTGTCTAGACAGGTGACTTTATTTCCATAACAATCATATCCAGTTGTGATGAGTGCTGAAAATAAACCTTTAAACAGCATAAACTAACATTTGTCAATCATGAATACCACATTCTTCTATATATATGGGTATAAGAATGTCTCTGTGTATGTTATATATTTGTAATTTTTTTTAAACTTAGGCTTAAGGTGATATATATCAATATGGGTTATCTACACTTTTTTTTCTTCCCCAATGCAGGAGAAACTAGCAGCACTTGAAGCAAGTATTGAGCAGCGTTTAAAATGGGCAGGAGGTGCTAATCCTGCACTGGCACCAGTCTTGCAAGATTTTGATGCCACTATTGCTGAAAGAAGAAACCTTGTACTGAAAGAAAGTCAAAGAGCAAGTCAGGTACTGTGCATAAGGATAGTACTATTGACTTCATAAGTGTCTTCACTGTTTCCTACTTGAGAGTTATGTAGTAGATAATTTTCCTCTCCAGCATCTAAATAGCTAACATAGATATCCAAATACTTCTGGGAATCCCACCTTGAAAGCAATATGAATAACCTCTGTGAGAATTTCCACAGGGTTGGATGACCCTGAAATGATACTGCTACTGTAACAGCTTTACTGCTGTATTTAAAATTCTCCCTTCTAAAGATAGGGAACAAATGCAGCTTGTGTAATAGACAGTTTAATTGGAATAACTTTTCTCACTCTTGGTTTGATTTTCAGGTCACTTTCCTCTGCAGTAATATCATTCACTTTGAAAGTTTACGTACTAGAACAGCAGAAGCCTTAAATCTTGATGCTGCATTATTTGAACTTCTCAAACGCTGTCAACAAATGTGCTCATTCGCGTCGCAGTTCAACAGTTCAGTCTCCGAACTGGAGCTTCGCCTGCTTCAGAGGGTGGTAAGTAAGAGTCAAGGCAAAATATGTAACATTACAGAATCACTGTAATCATGAGTTCTCAATTTTGTCTTCCATTCTAAATCAATGTTTTGTACACCTTCTAATGGGTTGCGGATTACAGAGTTAATTCCATCAGCTGCTAAGCACTTGGCAGTAGCGTCTACACAGTAATTGAATTTTATCTCCAGATACAAAATGTTTCTGTTATTTTTAGGGCACTGGTCTTGAACATCCTATTGGCAGCTCTGAATGGCTTCACTCAGCTCACAAGCAGTTGACCCAGGAAATATCTACACAAAGAACAGTACAAACAGAAAGAGAGCAGCAAATAGAAACAGTTTGTGAAACAATTCAGAACCTGGTGGATAGTATTAAAACTGTGCTCACGGGTCATAACAGACAACTTGGAGATGTCAAACATCTACTGAAAGCTATGGCAAAGGTACACCTAAAGCTGTATTAAGTTTATTGCTCAAACTCATGTCAGTATGGTTTTAAGAAAAATAACACTGATTTTTAAAGTAAGGAGAAACGGTGAAATGTGTTCATGCATATGGAATTCAAGGCATAAAATTAATTTCACCGCTAAGAATTCATAAAGTTTTATTTCTAGAGTTAGGCTAATCAGGCTCTGGTTGAGTTAAACCTTTTCTCTCATTTGGCAGTTGAAAGATTTTTATTTATGTTTTCAAATCCTCTTGGTTTTTAATCAGTAAAACATTTGATCCTTTTCAAATTTATTTTCTTGATATGTAACTACTGAAGATTATGGTTATTTGTAGTCAGATGACAAACTGAGGGGCTGAAAAGGCTCAGAAATGCTCAACTTTATTCTCTCAGCCAAAATCTATCAAATAGTTAACCTTTTTGCACATCTTTGTTCCAGGATGAAGAAGCGGCTTTGGCAGATGGTGAAGACGTTCCCTATGAGAATAGTGTTAGGCAGTTCTTGGGCGAATATAAATCGTGGCAAGATAATATTCAGACAGTTTTGTTTACATTAGTTCAGGTTATGGGTCAAGTCCGCAGTCAGGAACATGTTGAAATGCTGCAGGAAATAACTCCCACCTTGAAAGAACTAAAAACACAGAGCCAAAGGTAAGAAAGCCTGGTGAAGGCACTTTGCTTATCTGCTTGTACATGTCAGAAACACAGCTTGAGGCACCTCCTCGGTGGTTATCTTAGAATGCAGAAGTCTTTTTTGCAAAATTTGACTTAAACTTGTTTGAGTTTTCAAAAGTCTAGTAGTTGTATGAATATTTATCAATTCCATTATATTTCCTAGTGTCTACAATAATCTGGTGGGTTTTGCATCGCCTTTGGTCACGGATACATCGAATGAATGTTCAAGCCCAACATCAGCTGCTACATATCAGCCAACCTTTGCTGCAGGTAATACTTGAAAAAGTACAAACATTAATATTGCTTCCCAATGTTTTAGAGGGGGGATCGTAACTTTTATTAAACTGAAATACAGACAATCTCCATAAGATTATAAAAGTCTGTAAAATCCTGCTTGATCATAGCCTTTGAGATCTGGATTCACTCCACGAAGCCCAGAATGCCTGGGATGCACAGTCACTTTTATCAATGCTTACAAAAAGGGAGGGTACCAGGAGGATGGGGCTGGTCTTTTTTCAGTGGTGCCCAGTGACAGGACAGGAGGGAATGGGCACAAACTTGAGTATAAGAAGTTCCACCTAAACGTGAGGAGGAACTTCTTTACTGTGAGTGGTAGAGCACTGGAACAAGCTGCCCAGAGAGGTGGTGGAGTCTCCTTCTTTGGAAACATTCAAAACCTGCCTGGACAAGTTCCTGTGCAACCTGCTATAGGTAGACCCGCTCCGGTGGGGGGGTTGGACTAGATGATCACCAGAGGTCCCTTCAAACCCCATATAATTCTATGATTCTGTGATCAACTGAACTGTAATTTCTGTTGAAATTAGTATTAAAATTCATGGAGACTTTGGAATTAATCCTGAAACCCCCGAAATGCATTCATGTTTGCAAAATTTTCATTACAGTTAAAAACATGGATAAAGTTTCTTACAAGCATGGATTTTCCTATTTCAGGGATTATTCTACTGTCAGTATTTGGACTAAGCACAGGTTCCTGATTTCTGTCAAGAACAATTTTTTGCCCCTCTAACTACCATGCAAAATGATAAAACTGGAGGTTAAGAGACCCGATAAAAATTAGCTTAATGTAAATAAATGTTTTGCTATGGAAAAAAAACCTTGTTTATGAAGTGAAAGAAATTAGAAAAGAGACTGAAGAGAGGAGAACTGGTGCAAAGTTTAAAATACAGTTTAAAATGCATTTGTACTGGTAGCTGCATTTGATACACATTTCATTGTGCTTTTTCTTGCAACTATAATATATTATTTTGAATGCTTCAACTGCTTTTAAACTTCCTTTACAGCTGTACGTAGCAATACAGGGCAGAAAACTCAGCCAGAGGTGATGTCACAGAATGCAAGAAAGCTAATTCAGAAAAATCTTGCCACGTCAGCAGATACTACTCCAAGCACAGTCCCAGGAACTGGCAAAAGTGTTGCCTGTAGTCCCAAAAAGACAGCCAGGGACCCTAAAACGGGAAAAGGTAAATACGGGGCTTAAAAAACAAAACCACAGAACAACCAGAAAAACCACTACTTGATAACAACAAAAAATCCCCAAACACCTCAGTGGGTTTCTGTGCAGGAGTGTAAAATTGAATTAATTTTATTTTGTGCCTTTAGCCGTGCAGGAAAGGAATTCATATGCAGTTAGCGTGTGGAAGCGGGTCAAAGCCAAGTTAGAGGGCCGAGATGTGGATCCCAACAGGAGAATGTCTGTTGCTGAACAGGTAAGTTGAAAATATTAAAGTTCCAGTGCTGGTCCTTGCATTAAATTTGGGCAGTCAGCATGTGTGTAAGCACGCTCCAGTGTGCCTGAAATAGTAGAATCCTGTTGTGAACGGGAGGTCCCTTTTCAGCTGTGTGATTTATATTCCAGTGCAAATCACGGTGTGCTGCTGCCTTCTGTTGCTGCATTCTTTCTTGTTTATCAAATACCTTTGTTTTCTATATCGTAGATTTATATAAGCTCATGAATTGGATAAAATTGCCTTTTGTGTACCAGTAAGCTAATGCTTGTCACACAGCTGTTGGTATCCAGGGAGAACATGAGATCCGTGCAGCTGTCTAAGGCACAGACCTTGTCTGTGTTTACTGGCATAACACACCCACGCTCCTGCCTCTGGGAAACTTGGTCAGGGCACCCAGGTGTCCACGTAAATTTGAGGATGTGGTGACTGTTTTCAAGACAGGGGCTATGAATGAGATGGTGCTTGGGGTTTTTTGGGGTTTGGTTGGGGTTTTTTTTTGCCCCTCCAGTACAAATGCCTATTTCTTATGCGGACTATACAAAGTTATATACGATTTAGACTTACAGTTACTCTAGAATTTTTCCACTGAAGTTTTGCGCTTGCAGGTGACGTTCAACAGTAAATTGTAAGACCACTTAAACACTTCTTAAAAATCTAGCTTATTTTTAATTACTTGTTTGACCTTTTCAATAGGTTGACTTTGTGATTAAGGAAGCAACTAATCTAGATAACTTGGCTCAGCTGTATGAAGGTTGGACTGCCTGGGTATGAGTAGGGCGAGAGCAGATCAGTCTGGTTCAGCGAGGTCAGACACCCACCAGAATCAACTCGGCCTCAGGCATCCGTAGCCGCACCACGGTCGGTGGTGATGCACACTGGGGCTTAATCTGAGGAAACCTAGGAAATCTCGGTGCACTGGGAAGTGAATCCTGCAGGATAGCTGCACTCAGGGATACGCTAAACACAATGGTCTGCAACCCCCGCGGTCAAGGGTGAAAGCTCCACCGCTTGAACAACACGGTTTGTCTTTCTGCTGCGGAAGAACTGCAAACGTGTCTGGGGGTTAAGCTGCAGAAAGAAATCGGGATGCTACAAACCGCAGAGTGATTTGGAACTCAATTCCACCTGACCCTGTGAACAATTCAGGAAACACCGAACCCTGTTCAAAGAAAAACAGAAAAAATGGGGCCATGAAGAAATCACAGCAAGGGAAGATTTGATGCATTCAGATTCTTGTTACTCTTGTTGCGTGGCAACAGCGCTGGTTGAGTCGACCAGTTAGTACGGAAAAAAAGGCTACAAAACGTAAACTTCAGAAATGGACTGAAAGCAAAGAGCTGTACATCAGATACACGCTGCATTGGAAGAACTTCTGAGATAGAAGAAAAAGCCTTTGTTCTCTTCTCCCTTTCCTCTTTCCTTTCTCGCCTCCCTCCCAGCCCCTCCTTGCATACACCCCTCTTGGCTTATTCTTGTAGGTTAGGCGTACTTCCAATATACCTTTTATTTCAATCCTTCTACTTCACAGTTTAGTCAAATTAACAACTTAAATTTTGTTTGGTAAACAATTTTTCCAAAAGCACTGAAAATGTAGAACCTCAATGATTACTTATGAGTTGGATGGTCAAATGCAAAATGTAATTTTGGTTATTTTAAAGTCTTTTTTGTGATTCTATTATGTACAGTTTCTCAAAATTGTCACTGTGCATTTAAAAGTAATGAATCCTACAGGCATTTGATTTAATGTGCACTTCCCTCTGCTTGCAGTGTACACTTTTTTGTAATTCAGATTGTCCCTCCAATCTCATTCTACTGTGATTGCTGTAGTTTCTTTCGTACGACGTAGCTAATCCAATGTAATCTTTACCTTTTTAAAAACCAGGATAGAGTATCTAGTAGAGTTTTACATTGTTGATGACAGATAAACAATAAAGTGATGTTCTGGTGGAGGTAGAGTGATACGCTTTTTACTTCACTTTCCTAATACTTTTAGTTTACACTTGTAAATTATAGTGCTTCAGTTCACAGGGGTATGCATAGAATCCAAGAAATGAAGGACTCTCCAATTTTTGTTCAACTAGATCTGTAAAGATTTCCTCAAAGTCATTTTCCTTTGCCATATTACTTCTGTAGATGGTTGTTCAATAATGCATCCATAGTCAATCTTCCGCCAAAGTTCTTCTGTTTTTCAATCAGTTCTGCACTCAAAGTGTGATTATGGTCAGAAAAGTCTCTCTAAAAATGGCATCTTCTTACTTGGATCACTGTCCTGCTGGTCTGTCGGTTGTCCAAAAGACTTCTTGCTTCCTTTTAAAGCGGGACACCTTTAGGAAATGGCAACTTCCTTTTCTTAGAGCAAGTAAACCTGGCACAGTTCAGTTACAACTCCAGGATCTTACAGGTGCTGATAGCTACAGCAGAAATGCACGCGAACGTTCTCAACCCAGATAAATTTGTGTAGCTATGTATAAAAAGTTTCTTTTGTAAACTTGGTGAGTTCATTATGCACAGTTGCTGAAAAACAATAAATTTTGGAAAATCCTTTATGCCATTTTAGTAACTTTTCAGAGTCAAAACACACTTTAAATACAGCATTTTTTTCAATCTGAATTTAAGTATTAAAGGGTTTGAGCCAAGCTCACTATTGGCATAAAATTGAGTGGATTTGCAGCAGTTCATCTGAGTGGAGAGCTTGGCTAGTAATTTTCAGATAACGTGAATTAACAGCAGGCGTAAGTAGTAGGAGAACTTGTATTATTTTCAGTATTTGCACTATGCTGACTGCTCTGCCTCCTCAGTAGGTCTTAGAATTCACTTCCTCCTCTGTTGCCAATTTTTCGTGGACATGCACTTTGAAGTGTAAGCATTTTCAGCAGACACACGGCCTTTTTGCATTCTGATTGCCTGATTAACTCCAGGGAAGTTGCAGGCTTTGTATCTAAGGGTACCCGTGCAAACGCATTCCACTGCCACTGCTTCCCGACCCCTCTGCCGCGCCGCCCGTTGCAGGAAAGAAGGTGTTTGAATGTTGCAGTGAAGAACATTCATACGCAGAACAAGGCACTTGACACTGTTGGTCCTTTTTCTTTTTCTCCAGTTAAAAATAACCTTACGAACAGTCTGTTTGGAGTACCATAGGAACGAGAGTGTATTAGACATGCTGTTTTATTTCTTGGAAGCTGGGGGGAAGGGAGGGGTAACGCACTCACCTGTGGCTCATGTATTATACCTCTGCTATCCAGAAATGAAACACGTGTGTGGAGATGGGTTCTTACTGCATAATTTAATAAAGTTTTAAAAAAAATAAAAAGAATATGTATTCATAATTTCCTTGTATGCAAAACTACTTGTGGTTGGGAAAATTCCAGGGGAGAATAAAGTGCCTAATACAAACCAAGCCCCTAATTAGAGCAGGATTCTAGAGACCTAAATTTGCATAATTAATGTCGTGCTCTGATTGCATTTTTCTTGGTAAATGTTGAAAATATGACAAATTGATACAGTCTTGGTTAAACCTAAAATGCTAAAGACTGTATTAGTTACATTGTATTTTAAAAGATAACGTGTTTCTTATAAAGATTTTTTTTCAGTAAAATTGAGACAATTACTATTTTCCTGCAGTAAGACAGACCTAGAATAATACAAATCTAGAATCAAATCTTTGTAAACACATAATCAGCTGAAGCTGTGGAAGTCAAACTGTTCAATTGATGCCAGTTTTTTGGTTTGTTTTTTTTTTGCATGATGCTCACCTACAGTAAATGTTGACCAAGGGATCATGCTCTAAACTAATTGCTGAAAGTCAGATTGAAAGTATGCTCATCAGATTTAAGTTGGTGCACCCTCCCAATTACTGAGGCTGGTGGTTGAGATGCTCTTAACGCTTTGAAAATGCAGTTACTAGTTTGCCCGTGGCCTTCTGTAAAGCCAGGGTGTGAGCGCTGCTCTACCAAACGGGTTACTGGGGTGTGCTAAGCAAACCCAAGTGGTGTTTTAGATTATTTTGCTGGAATAATGGTAGTGTAAAATCAATATAACTGAAATGGAAATTTTAACAGATGTGTACAGTTAACAAATTATTTTGGTACTTTGCAGGGACTTCATGGTCTGCGACAATTAGTTTTGCCTTCAGTGATTAGTCTTTAAATAGTAGTATTTTTTTATCTGTAACTTTTCAAATATTTGTAAAGGACTCAAGTCTCTTGTATAAATGAGAGATGAATCGGAGGGAGGGAACTAGTTTCCCAAGGAAAAATAAATGAGGGATCTATAAGACCATTGGGGATGCTCGTGTGAGGTTACCTTCCTGGGAAAGGAGGGTGTTCCACTGCAGGGACTCCATCGTGGGAACTGCAGCGGCGTCAGCCCCGGCCCCGTGACACCATGTGGTGCTGTCTGCCCTCTGATAGATGCTGTTCGATCGGTTTAGTTTATCCTCTGAACTGCTTTGGGGTGCCTGAATGAAAAGCACCATATAAAAAAATTCCTTTGGAAATGCTGGAGGGCATTGGAGAGGTTAAAGCTCCGTTATCCTAAATGCTGTAGTCCTTAAGGTTAATTTGCGTTAATCATTCATCAGTGTGTTCTGTGCCGGGTACATGTGGCCATCCTGTTTTAGCACACTCAAGTACTTCAAAGGTTTCTTTGCCTTTTTTTTTCCTTTCGTTTTTGCAAGTTCTTCCTAAAATTAGCAGACACAGCCCTGACAAAAGTTTAGGGTGACACCTGCCATCCCTCTTCTGCTTTCTTAACACAGTAACCAGTTTTCACATGCGTGTTTTTTTTTTTTTTTTTTAGTGGAAAGTAGTTATTCATGAGTATATGGTTAACATTTTAGTTAAAGAATTCCATTGAAAATAAAGATACTATATGAAACTACTGTTGTATGTACTTAAATGCATAGCTGATTAGAGCAATTTTGCCATCCACCGGACTAATTTTTTATTAATAGCATAAGAAAAAAGTTTGAGATGCATTTATTATATTAGGTACGATGAGTGGGTGGAGGCTTAACGTGGAAAATTTGCGTCTTTGTGTCTGTTTGAAGTGCACAGAGCAATTAAACTGCTCCTTTTAAAGGTGCTTTGAGGTTAGCTCAGGCATTCAAGTTTCTGTGCATCTGCTGAGGGAGAATCTCGGCGCAGGAAGAGCGCATAGCATCGCAGCGTGATCTGCCTCCCTGGAGCACACAGGAGGCAGCTGGTTTCTGTAGCTCGGGTAACGTGTGGGAGGTGATGGACAGGTTTTCCCCACAGAGCTACTGCTACGCACAGTAGCATCTGGTTTTCATTTCACATTGTTCTTCCAGAGGCCTGGCTGCTCAGGGAGGGGGGTGTTGAGGGTCGTGGCAGGGCCCCACGCTGTCCTCTTCTCTGCAGCACCATGGCCCATCTCCTCTGGTGTTTCTGGGTGTCCTGTGAGGCTTGCTTCTCCCCCTGCCCCTCCGAACTCTGGAGAAACACTTACAGGAGGGAACTGCACCTCTGTGGGACCACTGAGATGGAAGAAAAGCTCCAAGGGCAGACTGACTTGGGAGCTGGCACTTGAAAGACCGGCTGGATGAAAATGAGCCTGCCAGTCGTTGGAGGTGATGGAAATCCTGCTTGTTTCATTGGTAAGTGCTTGTGGTTTTGCAGTGAGAATTGTACAGATGGATGAAACCATTTCCTTATGAAATTAGCTTTTGTTTGAGCTTTGCTGTGGTGCCATTAATGGATTTTGAGGGTGGACTCCATTATTTTCAAGTGCAAAACGGTACACAAGAATACTCTTAGTTTTTAGCAACATGTAAATTAAGTTTAAAGTTGTTCAGTAAAGGATCTATTCCTTATGTGTAATCTTGAATGAGTCTGAAAGGCACCCTTCAAAAGATCAAACAATTCAGCACACACACATTTTTGCTTTTACGGTATCGTCCTTAGTCCTTTTTTTCCTCTCCATCAGGTTGGTGAGCTGGGTTGGAAAAGTATTGCACTTCTGGTGTTAGAAATGACGTTTTCTTTGCCCTCATTTTGGAATTGCATTACAGCCTAAGGATTGTGATTAAGCTCATTAACATGTGACAAACATTTAGGAAGGTGAGTCAGAAAAAATATTTCTATCCTACTACCTTTCTCCTGTGTTTATGCTGCTACAGCTTCTGAAAAAAATACAGCAGGTTGCTGGGTGGCTGGTGATTGTCACAGGTAGGGCAGGCGGTGGTGGTGCCTGGAGGTGGAGTACCCTCCTGTGAAGTTGGGAGTTGTTTCATTGGTTTAGAATCATAGAATCACAGAATGGGTTTGGGTTGGAAGGGACCTCAAAGATCATCCAGTTCCAACCCCCCTGCCCTGGGCAGGGACACCTCCCACCAGAGCAGGTTGCTCAAAGCCCCATCCAGCCTGGTCTTGTTTCCCGTGTGATGATCCCCAAATCCTGTACCCATGGGTCCTGCAGTCTACAGCTGACGCGCCGGCTGCTTCGTGTTGGTCACATGCAATAAATAAATACCTGTGCTGGAAGAAACAGCAAAAGTTTAATGCAAGGGAAGTTTGTTGGCGAGTGCCTCTGGCGCCACATTAATCCAGCAGTAACGGGCTGTTTGTTGGCCTTGAAACACCCTCCATCAGCAGGCTCTGCCTAGCACACAGGCCACGTATACACATGATGTAGCTCAAGAAAAGGGAGCATTTTTTTACACAGCACATAACGTTGTACTTATTTGCCTCTTAATAATCACGTTCAGGTTAGAGGGGTCAGGGTTTTTCAAATAAAAGCCATGCTCCTGTAAGTCCTGGTGGGAGGTGACTGTTACCGCCTCTCTGCCGCCGCCCGGGTTGCCGGCTCTCCTTCCTCGGCCCGGCGTCGGGCTTCCTCAGCGCCCGACAGCCACCGGCCGGCGCCACCTCTCCGCCAACGCCCGCCCCGGGATACCCTGGCCCGGCGCGGCCCCGCCCTCTCCCGGCAGGGCCGCCCGCCGCCGCACTGCGACGGAGGGAGGGGAGGAGGCGCAGATCCCCCACGCTTATTGGTCGGCTGTCACTGTTCAAATCCCACCAGCCAACCGGCTGTCGATGGGGCGCGGCGGAAGCCCTGGGATTGGCCCGAGCTGAGTTTCGAGAAGGCCAATCAGAGCGCCGAGAAGGGCCGCGGAGGCTATAAAAGGCGGCAGCGCGACGCGGTGCGGGAGGGCGCGGCCGGCGGCGGTGTGAGGGCGGCGCAAGATGGCGGAGGGTGACAACAACAGCGTCTACCAGCTGGTGAGAGCGGGCGGCCGGCACCGGGCGAGTTCTCCCCTCTGGCGCTGGCGGCAGGGAGCTACTCTGCTTCCCGGTGATGGGAAAGGGCCGGCTGCCGCTGGGCTCTGGGGGAGGAAGGGGATCCAGGCCTCTCCGCGGCGGCAGCTGGCGAGGGCCGCCTCCGCCTCCCGAGCTTGTTAAACGCGGGGGAACGGCCTCTCTGCCCTCGCTTTTCCTTCTGAACGGTTCCGGTGCACGTATCGGCTGCACCTGGGGGCCTGGCGGGGGCTGGGTGGGAGGAGGTGCCGTCCCGGGAGCGGGTACGGCTGCTGCTGGCAGGCCGGAGCTCATCACAGTATCTGGCTTTACCTGATGCGCAGGGCTCGCGTTTAATATTCATGTCTTTGTGTTTCAACAGCCTTTGGCTGTGTTCTGGAACGCTTCGGAGATGCAGGAGAATGGCAGGAGCTGGCCGATTAGCCTAAGAGATATGTCAAGGGTGGGCTTGAATAGTTAAAAAAATTAAATAAATACAAGGATATGTATATTTATCTCTGTGACGGTAAACGGCTGTCATGGGAAATGGGAGACTGGCTGTAAAAGCCTGTGAAGGGGTTGAAGGAGGGAAGCTTGTGAGCGTGTTCCTGACCCGTGCTGTGTCTTGCAGCAGGAGGCTGCACAGCCCCGGACACACAGACACAGACACACACACACTGTCCGTAGCAGAGATGCAGGGCAGCCGCCAGTTTCTGCAGAAAAAGTGCACTGAACCGTATTGCCAAAAATACGTGCAGTGCTTTCAGAGCAGAAATTCATGTTTATGGAAACTGTATGTTGTTTGAGTAATGAAAAAGCACCTTTGACGGATGGGCTCTGGGACTCAGTGGTGTTGACAAAAGCTGACTCAAGCTTTCTCTACCTGGCCCAGTGGGAAAACAAGTCACAATAGTTGTCTTCTAGGCTGCTGGAGACAGGCTGCTATTAATAACACTGTTATATTCCAGTTTCTTTCCCCGTATTTTTTCTCTTGGTTGTGATGTTAAATGCAGACAGCCAGAGGTAATAAAGCAAAACAGTTTTTCTCCATGTGACAGTTTGTGTTTATAACGTGAAATAGATATGGTAACTGGAACGTGTTTCAGCAGCATGTCAGATAGTTTTTTTTTCTCTTTTTTTTTTTTGGCCTGAATTGTAGTTCTCAAATGGTTTCCAATGGTATTGCATGAGAAAATTGTCTTTACCATGGTAGCTGCACTCAGCTGTCCTTGTTATTCTAGTGGCGTCAGGCTTCTGATTTGAGGTAAGCGTAGCACACAGCTGAGAGCGAAACCCGCTCTGTGATCTCTGCACAGCACGTATGCAGGTCCTGAGGACTTTACACCTCATAGCGATTGGTTCTGATCACGGTTACCTGAGTTCTGTAATCTCTGAGATCCCTTGTCCCACTGAGGGGAAACTATTAAGCCATGTTAAATGCGGAACACCTCAGGTGAACTGCTTAATGAGCTGATGCCAGAGCAGATAGGGCTTCCTTGCAGAAGATGGATAGGGAGGAATGTGGGAATAATGTAGGTAGAGTTTAAAGTCTGCCTGATCACTGTTTTGGGCAACCTGTGGAAAAACTTTCTTTGCTGTGCAAATACGATCAGTTTGGTAACTTTCCTCTACTGTGGATTCTGAGTTCTTACCCATCTTCCACATCATAAAAACCTGGAGTTGGACAGCAACTAGAAATCTTCAGTTCAATGTAGTAGAGTTGTCTTTGAAAATACATATATTTTAAATAGTTCGTATGTTGCAATTTTTCAGATGTTGACACTGAAAACTTGGGGGCATTAGCTAGACTTTAAAACTTGTCTTCCTACTAATCTGGGGGCCGGGAGTACCATAAATGGGAGGCTGGGGGAAACACCTTGGTAAAACCTGGGAGGAGGTATCACTTGGTCTAATAACATATACTGCTACTTTCTTAAGATCTTGACTATTTTAAAGTAGCACTGCTACAATTCCATAACTTAGCACAAAACTCACAACGTTATTAGTAATCTAATTGCTCAGAAAGATTTGTGACTGGGGTCTTTAATTATGACACCATTTTTAGCTACTTTGAGTGTGGAATTCATTTGATACTCCGGTTAGTAATTAAAGAGTTTTCTCTTCTTTTTCTCTAGGCCTCTGAAACTGCTAGCTTGGAAGAGCAGTTGCAAGGATGGGGAGAAGTGATTTTGCTGACTGATAAAGTTCTTCGCTGGGAGAGAGCCTGGTTTCCTCTGGCGCTGATGAGTGTTGTTTCCTTTTCTTTTTTGTAAGTAGCTTGTGGAGGAAGCCTAGGACACCACTGTGTTTTCACGGCTGGAAGCAAAGCTGTTAAGTAAATTAGTAAGACATCTTTGAAAATCTGATAGGAAGGCTGTTACTCCAGGTTCTGTTTCTGAATGCGTGTGAACTTTCTTGAAAAGAAAAACCTTAAGTATTGAGAACAGGAAGTAACACAAGTCACATCCTGCTCAGAGGGGGAGAAGTGCTGTTTGCCAGCAGTGGTTGCTGTGGCTTTTTACCGTGCTCAGCTGTATGTTCTTCACTGGTGTGTTCATATTCTGTCCTCATCCTTTGTATCCTGCTTCTTAGTCAAATCTGGTTATTTCCTTTGGCTTTTTTTTTTCCCCCCAAACCAACAGCAGTATCATTATGGAAAACTTATTCCTGTAGGGCAAACTTTCCTATTCTGCATCTTTGGTGGGGTGTTTAGGATGAGTTCAATGGGTTTTGCACAAGTTGTTTTTTGTCCTGTCCTTTGAGAAAGGAGAAGGAAAGACTGTAGGTAACTTTCCGTCAACAGGATGGGAGGATGCTGCCGGTCTCTGGATTGGAGATACCGAACTGGCTTGCTGGAGGCACTTGCACGTGCTTTTACCTAACATGGTAGTTAGTCAAGATGACCTCAACCTGCCTTGTGCAGATAAGTGTCCACACCAGCTGTGAAGTTTGCCAGTTGCATGTGGTTTTGGACTAAGGAGAAGAGAGGAGTTACAAAAATAAATGTTGAACCAGGTGAGGTAGGGTGATCAGGCTTCTGGCTAGTACAATTTTTATGATCTTTGGGGAAGGTGAGGAGGATGGAAATCAAATGAAAAGTAACTTTTAAAAGAAGTAATTGCATGAACTTCAGAGTATTCGGTTATAAATTCTGTTGTTATAGCAGGAAAGAGCTTGTGTTGAATAATACTTTGAGGAAATAGAACTACTTCAGATTCTGAATTGGTACTTCATCAAAAATGAACTTGGACATTCAGCGCAATAGCACTGTGCCAGATGTATAGAAAGACTGGCCCTGCAATGGTCTGTGTAATTTCATTACTTCTATTATTTCAATGTTCAGGAAGTTCTGTTAAGTGCAAATAAGTAGCATGGGGTATAGCTGAGTGTTAACAGACGCTTAGGAGATGAGAGAGTTCTTGTCCAGTGCCCATACTGCTGCATTCGAGCGATGGCACGCTTAGCGTGAAAAAGCACAACACTGTCCTAATTGGAGGTTTACGGCTCAGAACAGGTTTGGTAGCTCTCACAGGTGAGGCAGAGCAAATGACAACCTGTAGTGGATATGAATGCTGTGACTTATTAAAGAACCGACAAGATTAGAGCTTTCAGCCTACCTGGTTATTTCATATGTTCACTCACTCATCCTTGTCCCCCTGTCGCTGTTAAGTTTGCTAGATGTCAACTTTGAGAGCTCAATAATGAATTTTTACTTCTACTGAACTTCATACTATGCTTCCTGTATTGTAGCATTTTGTTATCTAGTATGCTAAAAAATTGTATTTTTTTTAATCTTTATTTTGTCGTAATAGTTGTTGAAGTACTTAAACCTCTTTTTATTAGTAATAGGAACGAATGTTAAAATCTTTCTGAGGTTGGGCAAGGGGGTAGGTCTACTGTATGAAGTCGTGAGCCAATCTGAAGAGGTGACTAAATATGTCTAATACTTCAGAGTCTGAACATCCAGAAATAATTTCTGTTATCTTCTTTCTGCAGAATGATCTACTACTTGGACCCATCAGTTCTTTCAGGCGTCTCCTGTTTTGTTATGTTCCTCTGTTTGGCTGATTATCTTGTTCCTGCTCTTGCACCTAGAATCTTTGGCTCTAATAAATGGTGAGGAAAGCTTGAATTAAGAGAGTATAAATAAATTATGAACTTTATCAAAATGGATATCTGACTTGCAAATATCAAATGATTACTTTATAGTGTCATTGTGGTAAGAAGTCGGCAATCTGTAATATATGAATTGAAGACTCTAGATGTCCTTCATTCTTTTTCTGAAAGATAACTACTACAACATATCTTTATTATTCCTTTTCTTCTAGAAAATAAGATGTTTTTTAAAGGAGCAGGCACATTCTTTGCTCTCCATTAAGGATGCTAGTTAGTTCTGCTAAACTAGTTTTTGGTAATTAATGGTTAATAGATACTGAGTACTAAAATTAAGAAGAGGGGTATTGGATGATATGTTTGGCAAGAGTGGCAATAGTAAATCTGATGAAGGAGAAGAGTAATGCAGAAAATACTAATGTGATCATAAGTGATTGAAACAGATTTGAAGAAGAGCAAGGCTTATATAAAAACAGTAAGCTGGAGAAGAACCTTATTTGAACTAAATTTTGAGTTAAAAGTAAATTTTAGTGTGATGTTTTAGTTAAATGTTCTTGTCTAATAATGAACCAACATAAAAGCTGAAGTAATACACACTGGTATCAGATTAAAATAAATGATCTTCTGGTTTGAATGAGGTTGCTCTTTGGGAGTCAATTTAATAGAGTCAGTGTTCAGAAAAATTACTTGGGCAATTGCATTACAATGCTCAATAAAGATAAGGTATAAAACCAAGCAAAGTAAATGCTTTAGCAAAGTAAAAAAAAAAAACAAACAAAAACCTGCTAGAAAAATACCATGGAAGATTTTTTAAGTTTCAGATTAAATCTTGAATTCTTATTTCTGGCTTTTATTAAAAGGACTACGGAACAGCAGCAAAGGTTTCATGAGATTTGCAGCAATCTGGTAAAATCTCGTCGCCGAATTGTTGGCTGGTGGAAACGTCTCTTCACGCTGAAGGAAGAGAAGCCTAAAATGGTACTGAGTTCCAGCAGTTCATCTCTATTGTCTTAAGATTTTATTTGTTCTGTTTTGTCGTAAGTATTTTAGCAAGGCACATATGTGTATAAACTGGTATTTCAAACCAAGAACCAGCGGTTCTGGCTGTGATTTATTGCCAGTCACACATCTTATGCAGACCTGGAGTGGCAAGAGACATGACTTTAAACTTGCAATACAGTGCAGTTAGGAGCACACCCTTGATACGAAGGTCAAGCTAAATGCGGTTTCTTTGGATAGGTCAATTTTTGGAAGCACAGCTTGTTTCCAGTGTACATGAACTGTCTGAAAAACTAGATCTTAGTCATGTGTCAGGTACAGGAACTACTGAGTTTAGTGCCCTAAAAACAGCTTCGGGTACTGTGTGATGCTGAAGTTGTGTCAATGGCGTAGTCTGACTTAGAGGGATATCTGGACGGAAAAGAACGGACATCCTGTAAAACTGATGGTCTGAAAATAAATGAGAACATACAGTTGTAAACTCTGTAATCTCAATTTTAACAAGCCTATGCACAGGTATCATGTGTGGAAGAGCCAGTGAACTTCAAGTTAGTTTTAAATGTTGAAGTGTTGCTGGATACTGAAGAGAAGGGGGAGAATTCCCAACAGATCTGTGATAACTGTTCCCTTTTCATTTTCCAGTACTTCATGACCATGCTTTTTTCTCTTGCTGTGGTTGCCTGGATTGGACAGCAAGTTCACAATCTCTTTCTGACCTATCTTATTGGTAAGTGTGCAGTGTGCAAAACAGAAGTAACTTTTTTGGTAGCTGCTTGAAATGGCATGAGGCTGGTAGAAGCAAATTTTGATTATTTGTGTGGTGATCTCTTTTTTTTTGTTGCAGGGGTTTATTTTTCTGTTTTCAAGCAGTTAATGTGGTTTAAGGGAAGCAAGGAAAGGAGTATTAAGTAATTCCCTATTTTTGTTTCTTAATCTCTAGTAAGTTTCTTGTTGCTGTTTCCTGGACTCAACCAGCATGGGATCATTACAAAGTATGTTGGAATGGCCAAAAGGGAGATAAACAAACTTCTCAAGCACAAGGAAAAGAAAAATGAATGAAGACTTAACTGCTGTTCACTCCTGTAAAAGGTTTCCTTGGGAACAGTTTTGAGAATTAACGTATGATTAAGATAATAGAAGTTGTATTGCTCACTGGCTTTTTTTTTTTTTTTTATTGGCTCCCTGGTGGAATGAAAATGTCACTCTAGAAACTGCTGTGGGTTTGTGTCTCTTGCTGTGCTGACTCTAGGGTTCTGCAGCCTGCAGCTGATCTTACAGGAAAGATCAGGTGTACGGAGCTTATCCGTACTTACGAAGTTTGGAGTCTTCACCAAACTAAGAAGCCTCATAAATACATACCCTAACTCGAAGAACAGCAGAATTGTAATGCGTGATAGCATTTCCGTAACTGTGGTAATTTCACTCATCGTTAATTTGTAGCTACAGCGAGCATGAAAGGCAGTTCTGAAAGCTTACACTTCTTGGAGGCTTGTTACTACTGATCCTTGTGGAAGGAGGACAATTAGCTGAATAAGAATGATTATAGCTGAGGGTGCATATCTGAAATCGCTGCAGAAAGTGATCCCATTGTCTCACTGAATCTGTTTGCTTTTTTTGGCTGCATATACCAGATTATCTGTTGACTCGGGATCTGGAATATATACATTTGTAGTTCAGTTACTTAGCTGTAGCGTAAACTTCAACTCATTGCACTGAGACTGTAGAAAATGAGTTAAGATGTGTGTTACCTTAACAGCTGATCGTTCTAAAAACTGCTGTTGTCATGGAGCCATGTAGCATGTTTGGTTTTATGAATGTTGTTGTCTGTACACAAAATCACCTTGAATATGCTAGACTTGTCTCTGTAAATAAGCCTGTCTGAATTGTTTGTGCTTTTCTATCACCTTTCCCTCCTTTTTTTAAAATTGAACTTTTTTCTTTAAAAAACTGAAACCTGTGTTAATGCATTTTAAAAGTTTACTGTTTTAAAATGAATTCTCTTCAGTGTCTATTGTAACTGTTGAATAGGTAAATACAGACTAAAGAGAAACTTCTTGAAGTCTGGCTCTTTGTGAACACACACAAGGTTGTGAAAAAGCATTTTTCAGCTGAGACTGGGAGCGGGGAGCGTTGTGTTTGTGTGTGGTGTCCTGACAGACACACTCCTTTGTTTTGAAATAGCTCACTGTAGGTAGGAGAACTTTTATCAGCCATGACAGCACACTGACAGCTTCTGCTGCGGAGGGAAAGGCAGTCATGTCATCTGCAGCTGATGAGCATGGATGAAAGTGACAGATTGAGGACAAACCAGACACAATCTGTAAAACTCAGGACAGGTTTGAGCTGTGGGAGATGCTGTGGTGTGATCTCAGTGCTATGATGTGGGAAACGCTTGGCTGCTCCTGCCCAGGCAGGGGCAGGAAGAAATGTGGGGTGTGAAGAGGCAGGTGGTGATGGGGTTGGTGTCGCAGGGTGGCCCCTCTGCCCCACACCAACACCCCATGTGTGCTGCAGCACCTGCAGCTGCTCCTGCTTTAAGGAAAAATTGGGTACAAACCCTGCTCCTCGGTGTGGTGCGGCCTTGCTCACCTCAGAGCGCTGCTCCCTCGCCGTGTGGAGTGGCTGTGCTCTTCTCCAGCGTGCGTGGGTCCGTTAAAACTCCGATGAAAATAAACAATATCAGAAATTCCTCCGCTGTGGAGTGCCAAACCCCGTTTTCGGCTGTTTCTCATCCTTTTTGTCCCTCCCGCCTCGCTGTACGCCCTCGCTCTGTGCAGCGTCCTGGTTGCTGTAGAAACCCCCGCCGGGGCGTCGCTCCGGAAATGCGTTTGCCGGCTCTAGGCCAATGGGGATGGCCAGGGCCGGGACGTCCAGTCTCGCGAGATTTCACGAGGCGCGGTGTACCACCTCGCGCCCATGGCCCTCCCATAATCCTGCGCGGGCGCCCGGCCTCTTCCTTTTCCGCCATCTTGCTGCACCGGTGAGTTGGTGGGTGCGGCGGGTCCCGACCGCCATCCGCCGCCTCCCGGTCCCATCCGCGCCCCGTCTCCGCCTCCGCCCGTCTTTCCGGGGCCTTGAGGCTGCGCCCGACAGGCTCGGCTCGTTTTGAGCCACCGGCGCCTCCTCTAGCGCTCTCTGGAGCCTCTGTAGTGTAGGGTGGGGGGAAGCGCGCTCCTGCCCGTGGCTCTGCTCTCCACAGACATGCGGGGCGGGAGCCGGGGGCGGGCGCTGGCGCGGCGACCGGGCCCGGGCCGGTGCGGTGGGAGGCTAGGCTGGGCCGGGCCTCAGAGTTCTGTGGACTGCGGGGAGTGAGGATCGTGCGGCACGGCCCGGGAGGAGGTAGCGGAGGGCTCGGGGAGCGGGCGGTGGGCTGGGCCCTGGGCGAGGGGGCCGCCCTCAGGAGGATGGGGGCTGGTTGCGCTCTCCCCGTGGGCAGGAATTAGCCAGACCTGCTTGGATGGTGGTCCCTGGGTTAGCGGTACAAGCCCTCGTGTGCTGCAGGACGTGGCGAGCTCGGGAGTGGCCCTGTGGCCCAGGTGAGGGTATCTCCTGTCTGGGTCCGGCAGTGCGCTGGCTCTACTAGTAAGTGGGGCCGCGGTACCCAGCCTTGTCCTACCGTGTGGTACTCGGGGGCTCTTGTCCTTATCCCTGCAATGCGAGAGGTGATGCCCAGTTTCCTTTCCAGAGTGCTGCGTTGCCCTTGTGTCCTGCGGTTTTTTGCAGATAGGCAACCCGAGCAGCATCTTTTATGTGTAATGCCATCTGTGACCTATTTTTTGAACAGGGCTAATACTGCATAATTGGGTTTTAAAGTTCAAAACGATTCACCTGGGGAAGGTGTTGCGCTAATGAAATGTTGTCTAGGTGGCGTTTTTTAAATGTTTGTTTATGCGTGTTGATAAAGTCAAGTTTAAATCAGTGTGTCGGACTTCCTGACTTGTCATGATAGTTGTTAATCCATTTGAGCATACCCCAGTATGCCATTTGGTCTACCTTTTAGCCTAAGAACGCCTTTTAAGGTTTAACGTAATTTTCTGTTTGATCAGGTCTGAAATTAGTCTTAGAAACAGCGTGCTGCTCAGTGTTTCTGTGCTGAAAAGCTGGTGTATGTAACTACCTCTCCTCTTTCCTGCAGGCACCATGGTGCGCATGAATGTTCTGGCCGATGCTCTCAAAAGCATCAACAATGCAGAAAAACGTGGGAAGCGCCAAGTTCTCATTAGGCCGTGCTCCAAAGTAATCGTCCGGTTTTTAACTGTGATGATGAAGCACGGTAAGTCCAGAGCACACAGTGTTCATTCACGGTTTCTGTGGCTGCTGTTGTGTTAAGGTGTTTTGTGTCTAAAAGTAAATCAAGATGCTTGAGCTGGTTTTGTAAGACATAGTTAATTGAGTGGTATTAATGTAGCTAAGTATCGTGCATTTAATTTGTCTGTTTGCTAATCTCCTGTAGGTTACATTGGTGAGTTTGAGATAATTGATGATCACAGAGCTGGGAAGATTGTTGTCAATCTCACAGGCAGACTCAACAAGGTAGGATTCCTCTTCCTGAATTCAGTTCTTTAGGAAAATGCTTAAATGAAATTTCTTCTATTTATATTTTTCTGCTCCAGTTTTGAAATAATTGTTTGTAAAGGTGGTGGTATTTATTTAATCCATGTAAATGAGAGTAATGTGGGTATTATCAGTGGTTATCAAATGCTTGTTAATTTTTCTAGATTTATAATGGTATGGTCAGCTAATTACATTATGAATGACTAAGTATGTCAGACATTCTCTGGGAAGTCTGCTGGGAAGTGCTGTGTGTTTCTCTCTCTTTAAAGGCTTTCTGGCTACCTAGTGATTTCTCAGTTTAAGCTATCTATAAGACTTGTCTTAAGAGGTAGAAACTGAGTTGCTTTCCAGTTCTGTTTAAAACTTGTAAATGTTGAGAGGACAAGCCTTTCTCCTGCAGCTGGATGGGAGAGGGAAAGTTGAGGGAAAGCTGAATGTTATGTTAATTGGTGATCTTTAAGTTCCTGGGTCATATGAAGTATTCATGTGTATTTTGGACATTGTTAAATTGTTTTATCCAAAATACAGATCTTCTGGTTTTGTGATGACTCGCCGTGCGTCATTGTTTCCAATTAAGCTATTTAAGTGACAGGTGGCTCTTTAGTAAAGAAATAAAGAAATTACTTGGTCAAAATATGTTGGGGGGTATCTCCATGATGAATAAATATTGCAGCTGAAAATTGCTTGAGTGTAGTAGGCAGAGAATTCTGACACCACCCAAATTACTAGTGGTATGTGTCTGTAGTAAAAGTACTGAATGTCAGGTTTGAGTACAGTGTTCCTTGAACTCTTCCGGGATGATTTCGTAACAGATCTTCCAGGGTGCACATGGATATTATGTTTCTCTCGATAGAGCGATAAGGGTATAGTTGTTTGGTTCAGAAAAAAATCCATCACTGCAGGAAGGTGTGCTTCTATTTTTCTCTTGGATGTTTATTAAGATAATTGGAGCCGGTGGGGTAACTGGGGGTGGTAGTGTTGGTCATGGTCAGTATGTAATAGGATTGACTTGAAAACTTTGATAACTTTATGCATGTAAATTTTTCCTTGGTTACAGGTACTTCTTGCCAGCTGTATATGATGATTAGAAGTAGAATATTCCCAAGTAATTGCAGGATTTTTGGTGATACAAGGTGCTTAATAATCTTCAGTGGTTTATAGTGTGCTGTTGTGCTCTCCTGGATGTAGCCGTTAGTTTGTGAGTTTAGGTTCAGCAGCAGCGTAAGTCACTGTGTTTAAGTGAGGAGGAGGAGGGAAGGCTCAGGAAGTAACAGCTGAATGGCTGTGTGCGAGTCTCAGCTTACCTGAGGGGAAGCCCTGTTTCCTGTTACGGGTAATGGAGTGTGCTTCTTGGTACTTGGATCTTTTGCTGCCAAAAATATTTTAACTGTAGTTGTTAAATTTCTTCGTCCAGTCAATTGGAATGACAAATGTGCTAATCCAGTTTATAAATGGAATTCTGTTTTATAGTGTGGTGTGATCAGTCCCAGATTTGATGTTCAGCTGAAGGATTTGGAAAAGTGGCAGAACAACCTACTGCCTTCACGTCAGTTTGGGTAAGTCAGAAGAGTTAGATCTGTGCCATATGTAAAAATTTGGGGGGTTTATTACACTTCATATTGCCTGAGGTGACTTGCCTGACACCTTTCCTCTCTCATCAATCTGGTGGTCTAAAAATCCATCTTCCATATAAATGCTCTTTTGAACCAGTTTTAAAAGGGCGCTGCTAATCAAGGACCCATTTTTGTTTGGCTTTGGTAAATCCTGGTTTCACCATTTCTGTCTACAGTTTACTGGGAAAATGGGACTTTTACAGGCTTTAATTTTATTAATGTCCATTTATAGATGGGGAGGAGTTACGTAAGTTACCAGGTCACTGGAAGTAGGTTGTACTACTTTAATTTAAACTTCCTGATTGTGTATGAGTTGCTTAGACATTAAGAGATGAGAGACTGAGAGCCACTGTTAAACAAACAGGCACACCACAGAAAATCTTACTATGCAGTATGTTTTTCCTTCCCAAAATTCTGAGTCAAGAGTAACAAATCTCAGTAATAAATGTCAGTGCACCAGGATGACAGAGCTGCAAGAGTCTTCAGGGGCTCAGCCAGTTTGTCCCGTCAAAGACAGGATGAGCAGTTCCTTGTCATTTCTGTCCTTAAAGCTGCAGTGATAAGCCACTTGCTTTACCTGTACTGATGAAGCTTACTAGTGTGTGGTGGTGTATCGAGGTTTTTAAGAGTATTTATAGAGTGGTGGGACAAGAGGTTCTCAGACGTGAAGCTGTGTGGATGAAGTATGCCGATAATCCAAGCGTTGGCATTAGCGATGACTAAGGCTGCTTCAGTTGTCAGTCCAGACCTAGATACTCATCTGCATCAGCGCACAGTGTTCATAACACTGAGAGACAACCGCTCTGAGGTGAGGAGCTGTCTGGCACCATGGCAACTCTACCTGCTCTGAAGAAAAATGTCTGCTTAAAATAGACGCAGGCTGTGTCTAGATAGAGTTGCTGCCGCTACAACAGCAACTGCTGACAGTCAGCAACTGAACTGACTTTACAGTGGGAATGTGATGAAAAACTTCTTGCTGAGACTTGGGCAAATATTTGGAGAATGTAAGCCTATAAATGTCCTTTGTGCTGCAGAGCTGTACTCCTGAGAGGACTTCCTTTTCCATTGCCTGATAACCTGGTCTTAGTTCTGTTGGGCCCGTTCTTACAGAAACAGATCTTCCTGTTGTAACACAGACATGAAGTTAGTGCTGTCAGCATGAGCATAGACTGAACGTTTGTTTTTTCTTGACAGGTACATTGTACTGACAACCTCAGCTGGCATCATGGACCATGAGGAGGCTAGGCGAAAACACACAGGAGGCAAAATCCTGGGATTCTTTTTCTAAAACTTGTAAAAAAAGAGGATACTAATAAATTGTTCAAATGGACTCTGGTGTTTCCAGTCGGTATTTTAATGACTTCTGACACTACCTGTGATAGTGCTTGTAACAGACAGCTCTTCAGCAGTGCTTAAGTTCCATCTTTACTTCAGATGATGTTTGGGTCCGCACCATCCCGGGTCACAACTTTTATTTCTGTTAATAATGTAACATACTTTCAATAATTACCTCTTGGATGACGGTTACAGGTCACTGTAACTCAGCAGAAGAACTCTACCTACTTGGTTGTTGTGTGGTGGGATCATCTCTTTGGTGTTAGATACCTGTGTCTCCATAGTTATGTGTGATTATTTAGCTAAACAATAGAAGTTGTCTTGCCAGAATTATATTTCCTGTTTATGGTTTAAAAAGTTACGAGATGTGGGATTGTGGAATAATTAAGATCAGTGAAATTTCATTTCAATTCACAACCTTGTTCCACATCTTACAAGGTAAGGAGTAACTGAGGTAGAAAGGTGAATAATTATTTTTTTTCCATCACATTTCTAGCTTGAAGTCCTTTGAAACACCAGAGTTCTGTGTAGGGTAGTTGTGCAGCTGCTCTTCCTGTTGCCATGAAGCAGTAACTGTTTGGGATTTCTTTAAGTTACTTTTTGGAGTGAGGAAATAAGGATACTTGAACCTACAGGTAGTGAATGTGTAATACTGAATGAGTTGTTGGTCTCTGTTTCAGGAATCAGATGCATGACAGCATGATGTACTAGATGATACAGAAAAACGAACAGATTTCTTTCAAAGCAGTGCGCAGAGCAGGTGACTGCAGCTGAAGAGCTGCTGTGAGGTGGTGGAGAGCGGGAAGCAAGCTTCTGGGTGACTGCATTGTCCTTGAACAGCAGTCAGAAGTATCTTGCCTTATTTCACTTTGTTTGGTCTTTACTAAGAAGGAGCCTGTTTAAATGTGGCAGCCTCTTTCAGCAGGCGTTAAAGCAGCCCTTGTATTTGTGGTTCTCCTGATACAAGCAGCTGGAAACAGTTGTCTGTCTCGGTGATATGTCCTGGTGCTTGATGGGTACAGTTGTTTGAGTTAAAGTGGTGTGCCCTGAAGGTGATACTGCATCTCAAAGCTTTTCTGAGAGCACTGGGATGGAAGTGACTCTTCAGGCACAAAGTCTTTGAACCCCATGGTTTATAACTATGTTTCACTTCAGCCTGTTACTTTTTATGAAGAAAAGGAGACTTGATACTGCTCAGCAAGCGGGGCTTAACTCTTTGTAGCCAGGCACTGCAGTCTCGCCGCATGTGGTGGCTGTTCCCAGAGGAACAAGAAGCTGGCAACAGAGCTGTGGGAGCGCTTACAGCAGGTGGCTGGAGGTGTGCACTGGCATCCCGCAACAGAGACTCGCAGCCTGACTGAGAAGAGGCGGGCAGTAATAAAAATGGCTTGTTTACCTGTTTTGTCTCAATCACATGCGAGTTAAGGTCACAAAGTACGGATGGTGGCATCAAATCATTCAATCTCTGATTTGAAAGAAATCTGCTTAGCTGAAGGTAAAGATCTGTACACTAAATTACAAGGAGTAGTTACTAAGTAAAAAAGGGGGTCAAGACAGACTGCTTTTGATTGGCAAATCAAGCTATTTTGTTACAGGGTGTTTTTTTTTCTGTCCTTAGCGGGGGTAATTCTGCAGCACTAAGCACCAATTCGCACATGAGCTTTTGTATTTCTTGCTTGGAGTAACCCTAAAGATCATACCAAGATTCTGCTGTTCCTTTTTATAAAATCCTGATTTGTTCAGTGCAGAATAGAACACAGGTTTCTGATACATGATACAAGAAGGTCAGTGACACTTTCTTTAGATGAAATTACTATGGCTTCAAGTTCCCTGCTAGTTTGACATGTTTTAAACCAATTTTGTAGAGGACACATGGGTAAACTGGTTCAGAAGAACTGCGTGTGTATCCTTTACTACCGCAGAGACTTCTGAAGTGAGAGAATTTGTTATTGTCAGTTGATGGACCGTTCATTTATTTCGAAAATCAGCCTGACAACTTTTTCAGAATTACTAAATGGAAATTAGAGCTTCAGTGTAAGAAGAGTGACTTGGAGGGAACACGCAGCAGCAGACACACCTTTTCCTCAGTATATCTAACAAATGTAACTACACGCTGGGCTACCATACGTGGAAGCTGACGTAGCTGACCTGAGGTCAGACGATCTCTGAGCTCACACCTCGCTGAGCTCAGAGAGCTTTACTCCTGTGCAGTCGCTGCTGCCTGAGATCCCAGAAACTTGAGGGGGAATTCAGGAGCTGCCAGGCTGGATTATGACATGCCCTGTGATGCAACTGCTTTAAATGGGTTTGCAGAAATTCTTATTCTTGGGCGTTTCAAATCTGAAAGTGGTATTTTTTTTTCTAAGCCTCAGTGATGTTTTCTGATACACCTTGGGAAAGCAGCATGTGTAGGTAAAAGTTAACTACTGTGTGGTGTAGTGAAAGGATTAACAGGGAGAGGCGAGAGGGGAAAAAAGGCCCAGAACAAGTTGCAACTGGCAATCAAGGCAGAGTGTAAGTTTAGAGGTGTTTGGTACCTGTGGAGCAGAGGGGGACATTAATAATGCCCTATGGGACAGAGCAGGTGACCTTGCCCAGCTGCTGTGCTGTGGAGAGGCCAGTGTGGATATGTCTGGTGATGGTATGGATAGTGTCTGGTGATGCCTTAGTCCCTCCTCACCTGCTCAGCCGATGACAAGAAAGTTAGCATCAGTGCTCCTAGTCAGAGGTGGTAAAATAGGATGAGAACTTAAAATTTGAGTTGTGAAAATTACTTATTAAGTCTGAAGCAGTTGGGAGAGTGTTGGTGGCCCATCAAGGAGTACAGCCTGGTCTCATTTCTGCTGTCAGATACATGATCGGTATTTCCAGATGCTGACTGCAATTGCTCCTTCAGCCATTGTTTGAGAACGGGATAAAACACGTTCAAACCGCCTGCCATGCATCAAGAGAAATACCTATTTAATGTAGCAGTGGGAAGGTGTCGACAGATGGCAGCAGCTGACTTTGAATCACTGGAGGCTGAGGATGATCTGTGTGAGAGGGGTCCCCAGAGGACTTAGGGCTTGCTGCTGGTCTGCCTGCTCCTTCTGCAGCGCTAAATATCCTGACTTCTGTACTCTGGTCCAAAAAGATAACTTTTTCTGTCTTTGATGCAACAGAACCTGGTTTAAGATAATATGGGAGGTGAGAATAAGTGTGGATCTTCAAAACACAGTGACAGGATAAAAAGCCTGGTGCCTGAGAGGGGCTTCTTCTCTGGAGATGCGCTGTCTCCTCCTTGTCCTTTTGTTTGTTTTCTGCCACAGGTAATTCAATCAGCTCCCTTCCCCTGAACAGAGCGTGTGCGCTCTCTCTCAAACTCACGTGCCAATTACTTGCACCAGAAATGCAAGCTGTAATTAAACCTTGTTCTCCAATGTCTGAACAGTTATTTTAGTGACTCTTTCATGCCTGCTGGAGTCCAGGCGAAAGCCAGCGTTGACAGGCAAGGATGTGCGTGGCGGTAAAGAAAGCGGGAAAGAAAAGGGGTTGAAGTGGTGAGCGAGGCTTCAGGACTCTCCCCAGTGGATTTGGCACCAAGCAGCTACTTCACAGCACTGAGAGAATGCGAAGTCCCTCGCGGCTGGCGGGGGGACCCTGACGTGGGCACCGGAATGGGAAGCACAGTGACAAGCAGGTGATGAGCATGTCAGGATGTTGCAGGTGAGACTGATGGTCGGTGATAAGAGATACCATTTCTTTTTGAAGGATCTGGGGCTGCCAAAGCTACTATTTTGGGGTTTTTAATTAAAATTACCTGCTCTCAAATGACAAGATTTTTTGTGTTTTGTCTCATGCTATTTAGCTAATTTAGATTTAAGACAAGACTATCTATTGTTCAGTGTCTTATTGCCAATTAAGGCAAATACCAGGCTCTGAGTAAGTATCTGGATGGATCAACCACAGTTTAGTCCAGAGGACTATTCTAGTAGAACCAAGGAATTTCAGAAGCCGGTGGCCTCTATTCTCCTTCATGCCTCTGATGCTTTCTCTGCTCAAGTGCTGCCATCTGACTCATGCAGTTCTATTTTAAAAGAGAATTATCTATTTTTCTTCTTAATTCTCCTGCTGTTCACCATCTCTTTGCTCTGGTACGTTCTGTTTTGACTACCAGCTCATGACCTGGTTTTGTTTGCAAATATTTTTACAAAGAGAGAAGTGCTGACATGGCAAGTGACAAGAATAACTGAGTAAACTTTATTGCTTGATATGCAAAGGTGCATCTTCTGCTGGGGAAAAAAAATAAATTCCGTTGACCTTCTCCTGCTCTTCTCAGACAAAGCAAATGAGGATATCTGAAGGCATAAAACTTTCTGCTTAATTTTAAGTCAATACAGTTTGGTTTATTATGAGAGACGTGTAAGAATAATCTCATAAAAACACTAGAAACAGAGGAGAACATGTACAAAGAAATATTGTTATTCTGGTCTAGGTAATGAGAGTTTTGACCTTTGCTGGGACCACCTATTAATGTAATCAGGTGGTCCTGGTATCCATTATTACCTTGTGGTTACCCATGGTTTTGAAATAGTACTTGTATCACAAAGACAATTGTTCCACCTTCTAAAATCAGAGTTGGGAAGTGAGTCCAGAAGAGACACTTGGTTCTCTTACCTGACCTTGGTATAGCAAAGACCTCAGACCTCATTCCTGTTGAATTTCACCCCATTTAGTTCTTTCCAGGTGTGAGGGAGCAAACAAGAACAGGAAGGTATGCTAGTGGTGAAGCTGCCTTTAGAAGCAGAGCAAAGCTGGGACAATTACTCCCAGCAAGCAAGTTAAAACCCCTTATGCAAAATCTCTGATGAGCCAGTGACAAGCAGTCCAACAAGGTGCTCAAATTCATGTCTGCTTTCTTCCATAGACAATGTAGCTGACTGCTACAGCTGTGTTACGTGTCCTACAGCCCTGTTCCCTCTCCTTCACACGCTGGTTGTGACACTCGGCTGTTTAAGCAAAACCTCTGGGGTTGTGTATTTTGTTCCCGGGTTGGTATCAGGGCAGTAGTTGTCAAGCAGCTGTAATTGATCAAATTTTAGTGCCATGCAACAGCATAATGCAGCAGGACACTTGAGATCAGCCAGCTGAAACCACCCAGCAACCACCACTTACATTTTTTATAGCGACATAAAACATTGTAAAAGTGGATGCCGAATGGTCTATAAAAGCAGATGGGTGAGGTGCGTATTTTGATGAAATGAGTAGCTTGTTCTACCTGTTCTGGGCTGTAATTTTCCTGATCCTCAGGACATCACATCTCATCAGTCTTGTGTCTGAGTTGAGAATAGCGATGCTGTTGGTGCAATTGTGCTGGTGGGATGGATGTGTGCCTTTGCTTTGGGATTAAAAAAGCAGGATTCAAGTTCCAAGTTTAGCTTAGTTACATTTTATTGAGTGTTTTATCTGCTAGTGCTACACTTAATCATTGTGTATGCGTTCCTGTAGTATTGTCTGCTGTTGGAGAGGGTGCCCTAGCAGGCTATGTGACCCACCCCCAACTTTCTGTCTGCCAAGGGGCTGCTTTTCTTCACAGTTTGGGGGTAGTGTCGGGTGAGAGCAAGCCATGGAAATGGAGAGCGTTCCTACTACTCTAAAATCTGTTGCTATTCCCTCTTGGGTCTTCATTATTTATAACCAGGAGTTGATTTGTTTCATATTTCATTCATTTTATTTATTGTTTCCACTCTGTAAACACATCGTGTTACCCGTTCTACAGAAAACTGTTTTTTCCATAAGCTTGCAATCCCCTGCCTGTGATCTCTAGGTGTCTCTCTTGCTCCAGTATAAGCAAGTATGAAAAAGGCAGGAGTAGCAGAACACTTGGGATGTGATCTTGGATAGAAACATGTGGGTGCAACACTCCTCTGTCTTCACCTCCCCAGCTGGATTAGAGTGGGATTTGCCCCTTCCATTGTTGGGAAGAAACCACTCTTGTTGTCTTCCACTGATGCAAATAAATTGTGCTTTCAGCTGGACCAGGCTATAAGCAGGAAGGAGCAAAGATTATATCTGGGAGCAGGAGGAGAAAAGCAAGTGACGAGCGAGCTTAAAAGAAAAGCTGCTGCTGAAACCCACCTCTGGGGTACTTTCCCAGTCTTATTAGCTCTACGGAAGGAGCCTAATTGGTGTTTGGTCCACTATTTTGTGCAGTTTTAAAAAGCAAAGTCCATGAACATCAATGAGAACTTCAGGTCTTTAGGATTTTTACAAGTCAGGCCATAAGAATGAAAAAAGTCAGGGGGAAAATGAAAGGATTTTTTTTTTTCCTTTTTTCCTTACACCTCTGCAATTCACATGGATGCTTGTCTCCTCACTTGCAATAACATGCCCAGCTGTATTCTTGCATAACAGGATCCTTGACATATAATCCACAAGTCTGCGTGGGCTGGTAATTAGCGCTGGCCCTCATTCAGTCCTTGGGATTCATTCCTTAGGGCAGCAGCATTAGCCCCTCAGGTAAGTAAGCATCTGTGCTCCTCGGATTCAAAACCTCTTGTGCAGGCAGTGGGTCCCAGAACCAACTGCACACATGGCTTGTGTTTGTGTGAAGACTGTGTTTGCTCTGGTGCCAATGGGCAGGAAGACCTGTCCCTCTTGGGCAGAAGTCAAAGCCTTGCTTGTTTTTCATGACCGGTGAAGGATTTCTGACTCGGTTCTATTTTCAGTTTAACATGAACAATAATTATAGTTCAGCCCAGGTAGCGGGAGTTTCTGAGTTTGGTGTGATGCCTTGCTTACCCTGTTTGTGAAGCATTGTCAGGAGAAAGATGAAATGTGCGTGGTGGGACCACTAAATTCATCTGCGACCTGCCAGGCAGACTTTTGCTCTGGAAAGAAAGCAAAAATCAGGAGACTGTTTTTAGCTCTGAAATACTTTTCTTGAATGACATTCAGTCCTCGCCAGTCTTTGATGAGCAGAGAAATAATCCCTCAAGTGAAACTGAGGTTGCCTGGATCCAGGCTCGGCTGCCGGCAGCTCCCGGTGTGGCCATGGGAGCACCGGGGCAGCTCTGGCGTAGGAGCTGTCCCCAGACATCACCCAAGGGCAGGCACCAGGTGAGAGCAAAATGCACGTGGGGTGGCAGGGAGCTGGAGTACAGGAATGTAGCGGAGCTTGAATAAAAATGACTCCGTCATTTTCGACCCAGTCCTACAGTGCAGGACATGGGGCTGAGAGCCACAAGCCCGCTGCACGTCAGGAGTTAGCCCTGTTCCCGTGCCCAGGTGGGAGAACCCAACTTGCAAATCGGTGAAACATGAACCCATTGCTGGTAGGTGGCAGCTCCAGAAATAGAAAGATACAGTGATGGCAGATAGCACTCCCTGATAGCTGAAATAAAAAGAATTAAACTGTACAAAAGTGTGCTTTAATTGCTAACTCTCTCCTGTCTGCTTAAATCACTAGAAATAAAGGTCTCCTCTTCAGTGATGAGCAGTTCCAGGCAGAACAGACGTGATGGGGGAAACATGTTTGGAATAAATACTGGTGTGAATGACACTTATTAGCTACAGTGTGGCATATTTATTTCTCCGTAGTTAGCATAATAGCACAGCTTGAAATGAGAAGGGTTCTTTACTTGTGTCTGTGTGTGCGTGCGTAAAAATAACAATGGATTATTACGGGTAGAATGCAGATGATTTTCCTGTCTCTGCAATTAGTGCCGATGTTTGGATGGCATCATTTGTTTGGGAGATGAGCGAGTGGCCTAAGCGTGGCTGTGCTTTGAGAAAACCTTCCCTTCCTTGTGTCAAACAGGAGACAAGTGAGACAACAGTGGAGGAGGCCGGCTCTCCTCTCCTGTCTCTGTGCCAGAGTGCTACCTGCCCGTGGCAGCTCTGCTCTGCTTTCAGGCGCTGCAGAGCTTCTATGAGGGCGAGATGCTCCTACAAGAGCGAGGTGCCCCTCGCCAGCCCCACTGGGACTCCTGGCAGCCTGGCTGCAGCCAACAGTCTTAACTTGAGCTGTGGCTGGAGCAGGAGGGGAGTGGAAACATCCTCATTATCTCACAGGAGTTTAATCGAAGACGTGTGGGTGGCCCAGTGAAAGCTTTATTGTCTTCTGAGGAGTTGGGTGCTCCAAGTGGAGATTGATGATGGAGATAAGGTTGGTTGCTTGAATGTGCAGGTTGCCTGCCTTTCTGCTGGTGTGAACCTGCTCGTCTTATTCGTCTCTTGCTTTTCTGTGCTTGTGTGTTGTCGGGTGCTTTCTGGTGCCCGCATCCCTGGCGCTCTTGACTGGGAGTGGTGTTGGAGGCTGTGCGGGAAGGTACTTGTTTCTCACTTGCCTACAGCCCGCTGGGTCTTGCTGGCTTCGTCGGGGTCTGGCAGCCCCACTGCTGCCCTGCCCCATCTCGTCTTATGGTAGTTGGGGTTTCTTGCCCTTTGAGAGCGAGAGCCTGCAGTAATTTTAAAAGCATTCTCCAGTTCAATGAGGGCTTCCCACTATAGTTGCCGGTTCTTCCCCAGGTTTCTGGAGCAAGGGAAGGAAAGCTTTGCTAAGGGCCCGTGCACTGGGCAGATCGGCTGCCAGGCAGCATGGGGTGAAGGGCTCCCCTGCAACAGCTTCTGGACAAATCACATAGCACTTGAGTGGTTCAGCAGGCAACACCTTTCAGATGCTACTTTGCCACAGTAGTAAAATTTCTCATCTCTTCTGCATATGTTCTAATGTAAGAACCATGTGGAAATGGACAATCTTGGACCTTTACTATCCTATTTAAGATTTGAGTGAAACTGGTTGGTGGATTGCAGAGCTGCTTGGGGAAGACAACAGGGTGGACAGACAAAGGGACTGTCTGAGCTATGTTTCCCTAAGAAAAATCATAAAGCATTTCAAATGAGAAGAGCCAAGAGCTTCCGAGGTTGGCTGTGAACATGGAGTACTCTCAGGAGCTGTCCTGGAAGCCTTTTTGTTGAGGGGAATAATTATACTGTTGCAGAAGTGTTTACTGACCAGGTATTTGCCTGCCTTATTTGTACTGTACTCTCCCATTGCTGAAATATAAGATGTAAAACCCTAAGACATATGCCTGGGAGTAACAAACTTTCCATTCTTTCTAAGTTTGCTTGATTGAGTGCTTGGTTCAGAAATACCATAAAAGTGCCAGGCCATAGCTTGAAATATCTCATTACCAGGTGTCAGGCTGCTTATAACTTTCACTTGGGGATTGTTTTTTTTTTTTTTTTTTTCCCTGTTGGTCTTCTAATGAAAGTGCCAAAGGGGGAAAAACTATTACAAAAAATAAAAAATGCTGCTTTGATTGAAAATAAAAATGCTGAGCCAGCAGTGGCTTTCAGTAGTGCTTGCTCTATTGTATGGTTCTGACTATATATTATTTCCCAAGCCTATGGGATGTTGCATGGTGTGAGGGCACGGACCTGCTGTTTTTCAGCATGCAGGGAGGTACTGCAGAGCTGAGATGAGCAGGTAGTTTATGTCAATACAGGGACCCAACAATTAGGCAGGGAGGAAAAAACACAGATGCTGAGGTTACGGCACTGCCTTGGCTAAGTCAGACAAGTTTCCGCCATAGTGCACGGGAAGCATGGCCAGCTGAGGGGGCAAGGACCTTGATGGACATTTTATGGCTGCTGGTGGTCTGTGGCAATGTGAGGACACTGTTTGAATGCTCTTACCTTATGGGGTTGTCTGCTCCTCTAGCTTTGGGTGCTAGCACGATAAGTGATGTGAGAGAGCTTATGGCGTTTCCAGGCCCTGTGCAACAGGACCTGTGAAACATGGTTGAATAAGCAGCTGAGAACTGGTGGTCTGAAGCGTGAGCAGGCAGTAACAGCACTGGGAAGGAAATGTGGGGAAGACTAATGCAGGGCACTGCCAGAGTGGCTGGGGAGGGCAGATCTGCTCTCCCTGAAAGGAGGGGGAAAGGTGCTTTTCTGGAGACCTTAGTCATGGTTGGAGATTTATATGGCATCTTCAGAAGCCTCCTGTCACAGAGAAGATGATATTCTGGAAAGAGAGTCTTGGCCATCCCTAGCCTGTACCAACTTTGGGTGGCATCAGGATCTGTCTTCAGTCCTGGCCTTCAGTAGTGCTTCCGTGGTGCCTGGGGATCTCCTGGTGCCGGCAGCAGAAGTGATGGTTTGAGGATCTCCATGTCATGCTGTAGAACATGCTGTCAAGGATGGAGGTGTCACAGCTTGTGCAGCAGCACCCAAATGTGCTGGCTGCTGAGAAGCCCTCCATCCTGTTGCTGCCTCTCAGTGAACCGTGCCCTGCCACAGGAGGGTCTCTGCTGCCTGGGGCATGCCGACAGAGGTGTTCAGATCCACCGTGGTACCACTGAGGGAGGTCACAGTGCCCCAGAGCAGCCTGCATTTGTGGGAGCTTTTTGTGATCCTCTCCTAGGTTCAACTGATTGCTTCAGTTCAAGGAGGCTGCAGTCCCTCCTTACAGCAATGCTGGCACTTACCACAGCAGGGAAAGGGAAACTTGGAGACGTGGCAACCAATTTGCAAATAATAAAACACTTAAAGCTATACGAAAAGCATCTTGCATGGAAAATCAGACAGGGCAGGAAAAACAGCACTTACCATCAACATAATGCAGCTGAAATCTCTTTCTTAGAGATAATAATCTCTGACTCCAGCAGTTAAAATAAAGGACAAAAGCTGGAAGAAGCCAGAAAGCATGGTTGTGGGAGTGAATCTTGGTGAAATGAAAATTAGAAACACAATGAAAGGCATAGAATTGCCTTAAGTAAAAACAGAGCTGTCTGCCTAGAACAACAACTGAGATTATATGGGAAGCACATGGAGATGTGGGGAATGGGGCTGAGCGTGGGGCTGCAGAGGGGTTGGTGCCATGCCAGCACTCAGCCAGGAAGGAAGGGGGGGAAAGAGCGCCTGTCTGGACTTGAGAAAGATCCAGATTCAGGTGTTCCTTGCAGTCTAGAAGACATCCAGGTTCTTGCTTTTAAAACCTGAACTGATAGATAAAGTAATTTATGGTCTGTCTGGAGGATAATGGCTGATCCTGGCCAGTGCCTGCTCCTTCCTGGTGAAGCTCATCCCCGAACTGCTGACCTTTAATGGACAGTATATACCAAGCCGGCCTTCCTCAGTGAATCTCGCTGAAGCTCCCATTTAAAAGTCTGTGCAAGTCAGTCCTCATCCAAAGCTCGAACAATGGAAAGGAAGATTTCCGCTGGCACAGATCCAAACCCCACCAGGCTGTGACAGCTCAGAGAGGCAGCACTGCCGCCTGAACCCAATTGGGAGCAGCCCATGAAGTTCATTATTGTCCCTGCTATCAGGGAGCATGGTCCCATGCAAATCAGAGCCACAGAACTGGGCTCTAAATGTTGTTTCCCACTTCAGGTTTTAAACAGTCATTTGGACACCCTCATTTAAAAATAGGTATCAGTTTTTAAGCGCTACAGGAGGTGCACAGCCTTTTATCGAAGGATGCTGATGTATGGTGTGAATACCTATGTCCTGTGACTATTTTCAGGCTGACCTTGATGGATTTGTTACGGTAAGTGTCATAAAAATCAAACTGCTTGATAAACTATCTGCTATTTCCCACAACACCAAGAAGCACCTGGGGCCCTTTTGCTCCCTGTAGACTGACACACGGTGGCTTCTGTGACTCTCCTGCTCTGCTGGTGGCTGCTGTCTTCCAGAACTGGCATGGTATTTTTAGATGCAAAGGAGAAGTGTCTCCTAACTATATGCTAATCACATTTTCAAAGCTTCAGCTGATATTAAAATGATTCAACCGTTGCCTGAATTCACATACTTTTGTTTGCCTTCAGAGCTTTTTGTATGCTGTGTGTAGCTTTTCATATCACTGTGCCTATTTTCTACCAAAATCACGGTTTGGGAGCTACCGTGCAACAAAAGATGTTTTTGTTCTTTTTGAAGATCTTTGGAGTTATCCTTGGCCCCAGCTATCTGAAATACAGACTCATGCCCATATATTCTTTCTGCAGGCAAAGAACAGAGGCAGGAATAGACTTTATAGCTGTGGTTCTCAAATTTTATTAGTCAAAGGGCTGCCTGACCTTCAGGAAAAATAAATAAATCTGGGAACCATCATATCTGATGCTGCCACCCTGGTGTTCATTTATGGCCAAATAACTTCTCTATAAGATACGTTTTTTATTAGTTTTGCTTGCCCTTTTGTTTACTTGCTCGCCTGGATGGGAATGTGCTCAGTAAATGTCTTTGTCTCTCTTTGTGGGTCACTGTCTGGTGTCTCACACAGCACCCTGGGGCCCACGCTGAATGTGGGTCTGCAGCCCTCATGGCCTCTGCCCCGTCGGTCTTACGTGGTGTCTGCTAAGCTGAGGAAAACAGACACTTTTCTGCAGACGGTGTGGTGAAATTAGTCCTTTTCTTAGTAAAAAGATGCTGCATACCCAGTCCATCATCTGATAGTGAAGAAGACTTCTCAAATCCAGTTCATTACAGAATAAACTCGCCAGGTACTTAAATGAAGAAGGAACACAACAAGCGATTGCTGTAGCTTTTCCTGGTTTATGGGGTGCTTGGAGCAGGGTCCTTGCTGGTGGGTTCATTGGGGCTGAAGAGGAGGAGATGGGAAGACCCAGCTGGGCTTTGCTCGTATTTCTAGACCCAGGGTGCTGCTCGCGGAGCCAACAAGGGCTGTCAGCCAGGGCAGGCCAGGGTCAGCTCTCTGCAGAGGTAAGTGAGGTTTTGGGGATCTCCATGTCAGAATTGGTGCTTCCAAAGCCAGGGTTTTCAGTGGCAAAACAACGCCCGGGTTTACTGTTCCCAAAGGCAAGGGCTGCTGCCCTCCCTGGCCATCTTGGCCTGGTGCAGAGGAACCAGGCTGGGGGGCTCTGGGCCACCCTCCCTGGCATTTTGGCAACTCTCCCCTTGCCAAGCTACTCTCCTGGTGCCCTGTCCTGGCCTGTGGTCTCAGAGATGGGCCAGGCTGGCGTGTGCTTCTGCCCATCCCTCGCTCCCCTCTCAAAAGGCCTTGGCTGTGGTTTTCTACGATGCGATGCCTGTGGGAAGGGAATGGCCTCCTGTGGGTCCCCCCCAGAGATGGGGCTGCTCTGGGGAGGGCAGCACTGTGGGGGAACACTGCTGGGGATCCCTCTTTTCACCAGAGCCCAGCTGGGCAGGCTGGCGGTGGCTGTGGCCCTGCTTCCCTGCAGACTGGGACCACCCAACATGGCCGCTGGCCTTGCCCCAGCTGCACCAGGCCTGAATCCGCCCCTCCTGAGGGGCCAAGGAAAGTTGACATGGAGGCTGGCTGACAGGGTTTTCAACTGTCCCAAGTTCCTGTTGCTCTCCAGATATTGAGTCTCCTCTTGCTTTTCAGCTGCCCTCTCCAGACCACTGGCCTCTCAGCCCCTCGTCTGTCCTTCTGCCCGGCCATGAGGGCTGGTCCAGCCTGAAAAGGCCATCCTCGAGTGGGAACAGCCATGCCGCCGTCCCTGGAGGGCAGTGAACAGCTCTGTGCTCCGGCAAGATCCCTGCATTGAGGTGAGGCACAGATGAGGTTTTGAAAGAAACTAATCTTGTGTAATTCAAGCACCAGAGGGAGCAACTTGCACTGGTGGAGGATTTGTTCTGTGCCCCCGCTCTTCCCTGTGCTGCTTTTCTACCCCTCCTCCTCCTCCTCTTTAATCCCCATCTTTCTTGGATTCAACTTTTTATCCTGATCTTCAAGGACCAGTGCAAAATGCTTCCACAGCTCAGGAAACTGTACGGATTTGCATTAAACATATTTAAATATTTAACATATTTAAGGCTGAATTAAAGCAAAGGGAGACAAAATTGGGAGCAGACTGAAGAATAAGTGTGTGTGTGTGGATGTACAAAGGAATAAAGGTGATGCTTGCAGATACACAGGGAAAATAAAACATGAGAAAAGACAGAATCCGGTCCCTCTTTGTTGTCGTATAAAGCATACTGTGACTAACGGCGATAATTTTTCCCCCCATCAGTACCATAATAGAAGAATAAAATTAATTGTCATCTGCCACCCACTGTTTGTAAAGCAGCTTCTCTTAAATAGTTCTTATATATTGAGTTCAGCTGTCAAAAGGAGCTGCTTTTTTCATGGTCTGCAAAATGCATTTCAGTATGAACACAGCTCGATGCAAAGGTCACCCCATCAAAAATGTTTTCCCTCAGTAGTGAGTATAATGGCAAAAAAAGGCATTTTGCAGACTATTCTCACCATTTTACTTGATATTTCTTAAATGGTAGACAGCTGGAGATTAAATTCCCTTTGATAGGCAGAATTTGAGGGAGAACATTTTGTAGTGTATTTTGGGTTTCCCCCTCTCTTCCATGCTGCGGTATGGGCTCTTAAATAGCTACTTATGACAGGTAGTATAAGCCATAAAAAGAGTGGGAGACAGAAGAAAATTACCCATTGTTTTTCAGATTGGCTATTGTTCCTTAGGATATTAGTTTGTGTTCCTGTGTGTGCTAGTGTTTTAATGGTAGTTTGGTTCCTGGATGCTTAAATTACTCTCCCTGTCAGTGTTTCCATTTACTTGACACATTCCAAATATGAAAAGACTTCGGGAGCCAGCCTACAGAGCAAGGGAGACCACAAGGACAGTGAATATCACTACAGACAATAGGCAGAGGTCACAAAGCATTGAGAGGGACGGTTCCTATTAACCTGTCCACAGAAGAGTCAGGGAAAGGTGGTTTGAAGTTATAATTTCAGGTGTACTCACACAGGGGTGCCTACTCTATGTGTGTGTTCCTAGACCTGTTTGTAATGTAAGGTGGTGGTGGTTGCGGGGAAAAAGGTTCTGACTGTCTTCTGCCAGGTGTCTGAAATCTGGTGTTACATCTTCAGGGATATAGCTTGCATGTTTCACCCATGTTCTTACAACTTCACTATGTTTTGGAGTTGCAGAGGGGAAGTTTGGAGAAGGCTTTATTCACCTGAAGAGGAAATGATTTACACTGTTGAGTTGCCTGCATTAACTCATGGTGACCCTTCCTCAAAAAACTGTGTGCAGACAATGAAAATGGTAGCTCTGCATCAGCTCCTACCAAATACATGTCAAATTATCTTCCAGCAATGACAAAGGGAAGCTCAGGGTAGTTGAGAATGTAAGCCCAGCTGTTCTCTCTCCCCTAGAAGAAGGAACCTGTCTTTCGGAGACATTTCTTACCATTTCATCTGTAGTTCGATTGTGTGCATTGATTTAGGCTTCACCCTGCTTATATGTGCACAGAGATCTTAAAGAAAAAAAACCAAAAAACCAAAAGCAAGCACAAGTGGTGCTAAGCCTTGAGATTTAAGTCCTCAGGAGAAGTTCATGTTGTAATGATGGCTGGTGATGAAGTTGCCCTGGAAGATTCATTGGTGGTGGTAGGTCACGCTTAACAGACAGGACGTTGTACTGCCTTGAGGATAGATGAGTGGTGTCAATCTGCAGGGAGAACCAGAGCTTGCCTCAATGAAAGTGACGTAGTCTCACAGTAGTGTCCTTGTATGGTGGCATGGGAAGACCCTGTCCTTGAATTTGTCAGAAAACAATCAGGGCATAACAACGGTTTGGAGATCTTAAACATCAGTCTTCAGCTGGGGCCCTGGATGCAGATTGAACCTGGAGTATCTAAACCATTAAGCCTGGCCTGTTCCTGTTTGATCTGTTAGTGAGTAGCAGTAATGGATGGAAATTTCTGTTGGACCAGCTTCTGAGACGGCAAGGGGTGGCTGGGATAATGTGATAATGTAGACCACACCTTACCTGTGGGGAGCTACTATCCAGTAAGCCTCGAACAACTTCTGTGGTGGTAGGAGTGTTGCTCTTTCTCAGCCACCCATCAAAACAGAAAACTTCTAAATCTCTCTAGGCCTTATTCTTCTCTTGAATGTTAGATTTCCCTTTTGTAAAGGGCAACTGTACCACATGTAAAAGATTTTAGTTCCAAGTGTGCTCTGAATGCAGCAGAACCTGTTTTGTTCTGTTGTGCTAGCAAAAACGTGTTGACAGGGATGGGCGTCAAAGCCCCGGGCTGAATTAACTGGCCTGGAATTAGGCAGAGGATGTTTTGCAAGGGTGTTCCAGCCGGGGAAAACCACACAGTCTGGTCTCTTCTTGCTTCTATATGCTGTGCAGTCCAGAGAGATCCTTGTTTTAAGTTGTGTTGTTCATGGTTGACTAATGGGGGTGAAGGAGTCCCTCCTTTGTCTCTGAGCCCCTCTGGGGGTGACAGTGCCATGAGGTGTCAGTGGCCAACAAATAATGTCTGGCCAGAGGCACAAGGTCCAGGCAGTGAATTTGCCCAGCTCTTTGCTCTCCACTGTAAGGGTGGGAGTGCAACCCAGCCCCTAAACGCCAGCCAAAGCACTGCTCTAGCTTACAATTGTCCTTTGACTTTCAAGTAGACCTGAATTCCTGTTTCTTCATTCCCATGTTGTTTGAGCATCTCAGTAAAGTCAGGGTGAGAGATGACTGAATTCGTGATGAGCTGTGCATTGCTTTACTGTGTGCACACTTCCAGAGACTTACTGCCTTTGGAGGGCTCACTCCTATTCAGATTACACATTCCCTGCAGGGTTATCTTGGGTGTTTTGTGTAATGGTGGTTCTGTCTCTTTTCCTCCATATTAAATTTTTTGGCTGACGTTTTGCTCTTCTATGCTTGGACTATCTGGGATGGACAATGTGAATTGCAGAGTGAGTAAAAGCTAAATCACCGGAGTGACCACTGCCTTGTCATAGGTCTCTGTGTCTGCAAGGGCAGAGAAGTTTTCCTGCAGTTTGGTAGGACAGACTTATAGAGATGGCTGACCTTGACTTTGTAGTAATCCAAGGGAGATATCTGCTAATCTTGGTGCTGCATGTCTACAGGAATTTGCACCACCACAAAAAGTCCTGGTAGGTCTTTGCAGTGTGCCTGAATTGCCTTGCTAATTCTGGGAAATCTGCCTTCCTGGCCTGGAGGAGCTGGCCCACACCCAAACCTACCTGCAGTAAAGGAAAGGCCATTTGCATTGTGGTAGGCTCTGTAGGCTTGGCCAGCTTAAGAATCAAACCATAGGCAGATAGACATGTCATTGTCATCAGCTGATGGCTTTTTGCTGTCTTCGGTGTAAACAGTGTAAAACAAGAACTGCTAATGCATGGTAGACATGTGAAATATCTGATAATGGGAATAAATGTTCATGGGTGGCTCTAAGGAGAATGGCTAGGAAAGACAGGATGGGTTTTGCATTCTGCAATCAAGTTACTGAATAATCTGGGGTGAGGCTAGGAGGGTGGAAAGAAGACACGAATCACCCCTGTTCATTTTTCTGCTGATTAAATGAAGCACGACAACACAAAACTTAATAAAGCACTGTGACACTTTAGGTAGAATGTTGTAGATGGGTGAAATGTGCTGCCTACTCATGATGGAAACTTTCCAACATTGGACTCCACTGCTGTCATGTCATTGGGGCTGGTAGATAACATGTGCCATAGATTCCTGCAGGCAAAATGTTAAAAACTTTCATTTCGGGTTCTTCTCTGTAAAAAGGATTTTGCTTCACCCAGCAGAGGTGATGTGAGGATATGTTTGTTGATATTCTTGGGGTCCTCATCTATTTTTGGGAGAGCACTGCGAAAGGCTTGAATGGGAAATTCTTTCTGTCAAAGCATACCCATAATTAGACCAGTCTGTTTATTCATGAGTTCAGGCAGGCTTATTATTGTTTTTTTTAACCTTGATCTAACAAATTGTGCAATGTGGTCTGCCACACATCTGCTGCTTGGGAGGGTGGACACCTGGTGTCAGTAGAGGGAGAGTAGTGGAGTGGAAACAGTGGCCTCACTGGGAATTTCCTTTGAAGATAAAACCCTTGCATGGCTATTTGTGAAAACGTTTCTTTTGAAGCAGCAGCATGGGTAGGTTTTTCTTCAAGCGGGAGACATTATAGAAGCGAATAACTGCAAGTTGGCCAAGTGCTTAATGAGGATCTGTGAGTTGTGACAGGTGAACTCATCTGGCAGCAACACTGGCTGCATTGTTATGTCACACGCTGGTGGTTGCTCTTCAGAGACACGTTTGCACAATGTACCTGGTGCACATGTTAATCCTCCTCGGTGTAAGATGCAGGCTGTTTCCATCACGTTGTCTTGTGGGTCAGATAGGAAAATCACACACATAGTCATGTGCAAGGACCACAGCTGGTTCTGCTTTCCTGAAGCTGGGGGGAGAAAGGCAAATGTCCCCCTTTGGACAGAGTTTGGTAGGAATGGGAAGCAACCTGTTGGAGAGGGGTGGATGCCTGAGTACTGGATCTGCCAGCGTGGACACTTTAGTCTTTGCAACACATAAATCACAGAAAATGTGTGTGCTTTTCTCATTGTGTCAAAGCCAGAAAGCCCTGACCCAGCTGGAGGAAAATAATAATTTGAACAGAGATCTCATTAAGCAAGATGTTCCAGCTCGTTAGAAAACAACCTACAGTATGCTTGAAAGGCGCCTGCAATGCATAAAAAGAAATGGCTTGTTCTTACACTGGAAAAATCTAGAGTAGAATAGGCAGATATGACCTCATCTTTTCATGCTGGAAAATTACTGCCACTTACCTTGGAGTTCTTGCCATCTTAAAGTGGTTACTGGGGAGTCAGTGATTTGGGAGCAAGTGTAAATGTGGCTCAGTTGCTTATCAAGTTGGAGCAAAGTCTCTTGGTTGGAAGTAAGTATAACGAATGGAAAAGCAAACGAACAGGCAATATTGTCTGTCTAAAAAAATACACAGGGTCTGTTTCTGAATATAAGAGCTCAGGAGCTCTGGGCCTGGTGTGGTCTGGAGGTCCCCAGGTTCCCGTAGGCCCTGCCAGGGGAGTGAGAGCCAAGCCCTGGCTCAGGAAGGAGCTCCTTGGCTGCCAACTCTTGTGTCACAGCAGGACATATGTAAGCCAAAGGCCCTTAGCCTTGAGGCAGGCCATGTGGGATGGGACCACTGCAATATGTCTGTTTGGCACGCTTGGCTGTGCAGGGACAGTCAAAGCACATTAAATTGTATCACCCAGCAGTGAATACTTCCCAGTGGGGAAGTCTCCCACTTCCCCAGAGAAGTTATTCCAATAGTTTAATTATTCTCGTGCTAGGAAACAAGCTTTTATTTCAAAGCTGAACTTCTTTGACTTCACTTTCTTCCCATTGGGTCCTATTTTGATGAGGCTTACTCTTGGCTAGCTCTTCTGAGTGCTGTGAGTATCAAATGAGTTGTCCCTTTGTTTTATTCAGACACATTAAATTCCGTACCTCTGTGTCTGCAGGAATTGTTCTCCAGGCCCTGGTTTTCTTTCAGCTCTCATTTAAACTCATTTCTGTGTCTTCCCATTCTCTGAAAGTTTACTTTTTGGTCTGGATGCAGTTCTATGGACTTCTGAGGCCTACATATGGAGTTAAGGTCACCCTCTTGTTGCCTGGCTCTTCAGTCATGCAAGAATGGCATCAGCACTGCAGAGATCATTACTTTCTTCTCTGAATCCTTATTTTCTGTCTTGAAAACACCCTTTTTGGTTCCCAAATCTACAGCCTTGCATTGTATTCTGCAGCAGTAATGCAATAAAGCCTGTGCTCACCTCTGCAGACAGTGCAGCAGATCTGGTTGTGAACTAGGGCTATGTGAGGCTCGTGGGTATTGCACAGCCTGCCAGGTTGCTGTTTTCTACCAGGTCTGTTGTCTGTGTGTTACTAGAACTCGTGGAAATGGGAAAGTTCTCCCTATCACCTCCATTTCATGACAATTTGCTTTGCAACTTAATTGATGTTTGTCAACATTAGAAAATTTGTTCAAGCTTGGCTAAGTTTCAGCAGAGTGGGGAAACAGGGGCTGTTCTCAATCCTTCTGTTCCGGTTTTGCTGTCTATCATGGGAAAGGTGAGGAAGGGAATGTGGTGGAGAAGGCATTAGGGTACTACTGAGATGGGTTGTTTTAGATGTATGAACTTTTATAGGCAGCTGCAAGCGGAACTACTGAATGTGATTCAAAGCAACCATCTGCTGTGGGCAGGCTGTGCTGCTGTCCAGAAGAGCCATCTCTGTTTATAATGAATATTTTCCTTTGCTATGAACTCTGTCTTATTTGGCTACCTACCGCAAGAATTGGTTAACCCCTTGAAAACTCTCAGAAAGTGGTAATGTGGCAGGGAGTCGACATTTAATTAAAGGTTAAAATAATATGTCTGCCCCCCATGTGCAGCGTAACACACGAGCAAAATCTGGGAGGACCAGAAAAGTCTTATCTTTTTAACTGATAAAAGTTATCACCTGTGAGACTCAGTTTGCACAACAGAATAGTAAATGTCTGACAGTAATGAAACAGTGCTGGAATGAATAGCAGGTCTTTTTCTTCCCACCTGTTCTACGTCTCTACCGTCTGCAGCGTCTGAGTCTCACTAAAACTGCTGGGATTTCAGTGCAGTGCTTGGGCATATGCTTAGTTTCTAATTTCTCAGATTTAGGAGGGACTGAAATGTCTGTTCAATACTTTGATGAATGGAGATCTTTTCTCAGAAAAAAAAAAAAAAAAAGATACAGAAATCCAAACCAGAAGGCAGGATATCTTTTCTTTTTTTATTAAAGAGTTTATGTTTTTCTGCTTAAAGGCAAATATTTTTCCTTGACGCCCTCCATGAAGAAAAATATGGTGATTGCTCCTCATGGCTATGCTGGTTTCCTCATTTGAGTCTGCTGCTATAAAGCCAGTCAGATTAAAAAAAAATCATAAAAAATATGGCAGACGGTTGGGCGGAGTTGGGATGTTAAACGTTGCAGAGAGCATGGAAACCCTGTGTCAGCCCAGAGCTTGTAAAGGGAAAACTATCACTTGGCAAAGACAGCTTAATAGGCTTGTAAAATCTGGCACCATCAAAACCATGATTTGGGTTTTATCAAAGCATGGCAGGGGAGCCTTGAGAAATGACAGCTGTATTATCTGTCTTCAGATCATTCTGAGAGCAACATCAGGAGCAGGCTGGAAACAGTTCAGAAAATAATTTCATATTGAGGGTTTGCTGGGGGCAGAAATGTATAGGGGAAAATTGAAATGAAAGAATTAATAACAGTATCAATAACCGTCCTACAGCAGCTATCAGGCATGACATGAAAATGACTTGAAAGTTGTCATCTAGTATGTATTTTATTCCCATCAGGAAGGTTTGAGGGATGAGAGGACAATCCAAACAAGGCAATTAGAAGACTGGAACGTGTTGGGGAAAGGAAGAATGGCTGCTGTGTAGAACCTTTCAATGCAATTTTCCCTGGCAGACAAGGGTTGGGCCAAATTCTGACATAGTGGAGCAAACATTGGAGCGAGAAGATTTGTGGAGTGACACCAGTGATTTCAGTGTCAGCTGGTGTGCACAAGGGCCCTCTATGCAAGATGCTGATTGTTGCAGCAAAAGACATAATGTAGCTCTTCCTCGAAGTGTATACTGGAGGCAGAAGACTAGGGTTTTTCACTCACCACCAAAATCTGCAAGTCCTTGAGTGTGATTCAAATTCACTGAAATCATCGCCAAGATTTCCAGTACTTTTTCTGGGCTGTGGACCAATCCTGCTTAGTCCAGTCCAGTTAATGTGGGTGTAGGGGATGGTAAAATGTCCTACTTTTTTTCTATCAGTGTATGTTGACTCTGAGCCATTTGTGCTCCTTCCTTTTTCTCCAGGATGACTTGACTCACAGCCAGGAGTTCACTGTACTTGTCTCAGGCTTTGGGATTCTGGGCCCAAACTGGAACTATCCGTAACTACTGGAAAAGAGAGCCCAGCACGTAGGTTAAACCACTTATAAATGATGGCAAGGCTGAGGCAGCCAAGCTCTATTTCTGAAAGTGACTTAGTCACTTAAGAAATGAAACCACATTGAAAATGTTCCCCTTCCTGAGGTCCAAATGCTTTTCAGACATTACCTAAGCCATCAGGCTGCGATGGGACAGACTACTGTGATCCCATTTGCCAGTTTCAGGTCATTAATGTGCAGAGTAGAAGGGACTCGATCCTCAGACTTTCCCAGAGACAGCAAGTTTCTATTGCAGTTTCTGTTCAAACTTAGCCTTCAAATCATTCAGAATTGACATTTTTGGGGACCTATATTTAGCTATATTTTTGCCACATAGCTGGCCAAACTTGTAGTGTTTCCAAGGTAAAAGGGAAGAAGTGAAGCTTGCAATCTCCATTTTCTGAATTAGCAATTGTATGTCTGAGAGCTTGAGAGCACTGATCAGAGAAGCTAGTGAAGAAGAGAAACCACTTGCATGAAATCACAGTGAATGCTGAGGCACAAGCTTAGTTGCACAGGGCTGAGAATACAGTAGTGTTTATATACAGAGGAGAAAAATGGTATGAGATGAGCAAGCTAGTCATCTTAGGAAGCTGGTCATTGCTTTCTCTTTTGCTCTCACAGCAGTCCTCTGAAATTAATCAGTTACTCCTATGTAATAGAGTTAGATATAAAGAGGGTTATGCTTTTGGGTGGAGCACAGGCACTGAGCTGAAGAGCAAGTACTGTCCCTGCTGCAGGAGATGGGCTAAGGTCTGCCGAGCAGCTGGAAGTCGCAGGGGAATCAGGAAAGCAGTTTGACAACTGGAGTGAGGTTGGCCACCTCGGTCCCTGTGCTGCAATAGTGACAGGACCGAATGCTGTTCAGTCCCAAGCCTTGGTCCACACTGGGAAGCCTCCGATGTGCTGGTGCTCAGAGCTGTGACGTGCTTCAGACTGTACAGACTTCAGAATGTGGTACCTGAAGTCAAAGAATACTTGTGCTGCTAGGGTTGGTTGTAGGGTGGGAACATGCTGTTCTAAAGCGTAACAGGGCTTTCTCCATGTCCATTCCTGTTCCTGTAAGCTTGGCACAGAAGCAGAAAATGCCTTTTCAAGGCAAAAAAATCAGCGTATTCACTGGTCATAGTGTTCAGTGGGTTGATTTGCCAAAATAACCTGTGTGCACCCAAAGTAAGAAAAGACCTCCATGGCACCGAGTCTGTGATTCTAGGTCCTTTCTCCCTTTGAACATTTGCTTTTCTTCTGCAATATATAGTTAGCTGGGAGTTATTCAAAGGTAGCTTCAAAAGATCAAAGTCAGAGGCCGTCTTTATGTCATTCATGCCTCTGCCATTCAGTTTATGCAGATATTAATGAGGTGTGTTTTATATGGCCTGACATTCATGTCTTCTGTTTACTCTAACGAGATTGTTCTGCTGTGCCTCTTGTTCTAATAAGCAACAGAGTCTCCAAGATCATGTTCTACAGAGATATTTTTCCACTTTAGTATTAGCAGGAGCAAAACTAGGAATGATAATTTTAACAGGCATAAAACATCAGGATCTTGTGTCTGATGCCTTCAAAGCAGTGCATTCTCCTCTGCTTCGCCTACTCTGTATTATCACAGGTTTCAGGCTAACACACATTTCTTACCCTTTTATCTCTCTAATTGTTTTCACAAGTTCATTAATGATTTTGCAAAAGCTGTAGTGAAACTAAATGACATGCTCATAAACCTTTAAAGGAGAATATACCAGGCCGGTGGTGGGAAAAGTCTCATTAGTCTTTTCAAATCACTCCCAGCAGGTTTTTCTGCAGATTCAAACTTGTTAGGCACATAAATCTGCTTCTCTAATTCAATTGGCTGTGCTGATTGTGTGACAACTAAAGTTTGTTCCGCTTTTACGTAGCTACTAAAATCACCTTTCTAAAGCAGATGTTCTGAGAGCCAGAATCAGGCTGAATTCTGAGTTGGGTTTTTGGTGGTTTTTTCCAATCTGGAATTTCTTGTGCTGCTGATGTCACCTATGCTTTGTTTCCAAAAAAAAAAATCTGTGGTAGCTCTTTGGAAAATCACTGGGTTTTTCTCTGAGCTGTGAATATTGAGGTGATGATGATAGAGCATCTGCAATGTATCTTCAGGCTTAAGATGGTGTGGGAGTTTTTCTGGGACATGGACTGAATTCTGAGGGATTAATCACAAAGTGATAAGCAAGCTCCTTTGTGGTCTCTACAGACAATATGTTCTGACACGAGCATGGGGCAGAGAGAAGAGCTGGGTACAAATGAAGGCAGCTGCAATATCTGTAGGAAAATGTGCAGCACATCCCATGGGAGATGGTCCAAACCTCTGCGAGCTGTGCCAGCGTCATGCCTAGCCCCAGCAAGGAGGTTAAAGAAATCGGTCTTCCTCAGTGGTGGTGTTCAACAGTGCTTTGAGTGTGACGCAGTGGTGGGAGGGAGAGCCTGATACAACAGTGTTTCAGCACAGCAGGACGTGGGGGCAAGTGAGGAGGGCTGGCCTTGGTGCCACAACAGCCGTGGCAGGAGGAGGAGGGCTGGAAGCCGAGTGGGGAGGGCGTCCAGGTGTGGAGGAGCCAAGGGGAACTGAGACCAGAAGGTTCACCGCTTCTGTGAAGTGCAGGGGACATCCTGAACTGTCAGAGCAGCACATTTCTACCCTCCTTCATCTCAAAGCTGTTTTTTCTATGCTGAGATAAAGAATGAAAATGATTTTCCAGGTCTTGAGAGTGCTTTCCTTTGAGCTCATCTATATGAGGATATTTCTACCACACAAACCTTAATTGAAGTATTTGATTTCATTTTTGTATGTGGGGTTAATTTATGTGACAATTAAAATACATTTTATTTATACAATAGGAACTTAGCACTGGAGTAGGTGATTAAAACAACTGAACAGCCTCTTCTGAAATTTTAAATTTGCTAAAAGTGTAGTCATCCTTCAACATGATAGTCTAGTTGAGCATTTTTGAAAGTAAGTTAAATATAAAGATGCATTTTAGATAAATACTTTACCATGCAAGCTCTAATTTATGCCTGATACTAGAGATCCTGAAAGAGTTTTAATTGGACTAGGCAGTAGATACTAATATATATTTTGGGACTTATAGTTGCCAGAATGAAGTTGAACTGTCTGGTAGTGTTACTCAAAGGGGTGAAAAAACCCTTCTGGCTGTGTTCGTTGTGTGTTACGTTGACACCTATCCATGCAAAGCTACTCAGCAACAAACCAGCATTCTCACACTAGGAAGTGAGTAGTTCTCAGTGATACAGAGAAAAACAAACCCCTTTCCCCGAGGAAGCAAAATAAGCACATCCAAACTCAAAGCTAGAAACCAAACTGCATCAAGTCGGCTTTGCGTCACTACCAGTGACCGACGACTCGCTCTGCAGAGTGCTCAGCATATAGCAGAGACCTGACTGAGCACCACTGCTATGTACTTGTACAGGCCTCTCTTGGAAAGGGGATTCAGCTGTAACTGCCTCACTTTGTTTAGACTTTGCTGAAGTTGTAAATGGCTATTTTTGGTTGTTATAACTGACAGCTGTTGTAACCTGCACTTTCGCACCGCACTCTGTGGATCACAGTAAAGTGCAACCGTCAGCCCTGGCTAGCCCAGAAAACAAGATGCACATCTGCTGACATTTAACCTCGACTCTACTGTAAAGAGCAAAGCCTTTCCCGGGGTTAATTGCTCAGCTGAAATGTCTTGGGCTGGATGCTGCACGTGTAGGAGTCTCCTGACCATGGCAAGCACTTGCTGAGCACGGCCAGAGGCCGTAGAGAGCCTGCGCACCTAACCCCAGTCTCTGCATTTTCTGCGGGACGGTGGGAGCAGAAAGCTGAGAAAGCCGTGCTCTGAACAGAGCTGGGCATCCTCCTCCTCCCCAGGGCCCACCTCTGCTGTTTCACCATCCTGCTGCCCTGAGAGGGACAGATAGCTGTGGCTGCGCACAGGCTTGCTCATCCCCGTGTCAGTTCTACTAGCTGGGTGGTCTCACATTGCTTTATGGTTTTTCTGGGATCAGAGACTGAGAGCTCAATATTTTGCAGAAAGTGGGGGTCACAGGGAAGTGCTGGTTTCTGCAAGTGTCCCGAACTGGATTTTGTTGGGGACCATCTGAAACTGCAGAAACAAGATTCTAAGTAACTATTTTAAAATGTTTGGTAAATCTGCTTGATAAAGCATTCAGGATAAACTCCTGAAAGTTTGTTGTTGTTGCTGTTTATGAAAGTGTTGGCATCCTGACCTGACTTCTTGGGATTAACAGGGGAAGGGCAAATTATTTTTTTTCTTTTTTTTTCTCCCCTACCCAGAACAAAAAAAAGGTGTTTTCCACACACATGTTTTGAGCCCTCATTATCTGAAAGTCACAAACTTCCAGTCTTCCATCACTTTGGCTATTTTAGTAACTTTTTTAGTGCCTACCTTTGATTTATTGTTCTCAGTTTCTAAAGCAGAGCAAATTTCTCCTTTCTACAGTGTAGTTGTGCTGCTGCATTACTGTGTGCAAAGCATTCTGAAATCTTTGCATAGGAGGTACAGTTCAGTGCAAAGTCCTTCTGTTACACATGAGAAAATAATTTGCAATTAATTAAGTTATTGGATGAATTCCTCTTTTGTTCTGTCTGAGAAATGGCCTGTGAGCAGATTGCTAAATTCTCAAACAATTTATTATGACAAGTTGTTTGTGAGTTTATTCCCTGAATAATCCCTGGTCTGACCAGAACAAACAGTTCATAATGTTTGAGTGGAATCAATGATTTCTTGGTTTCTCGAGTGGCTAATATATGGACAGAGGTTCCCCATTCAATGTGAACAGCAGGTAGCCCAAGAAATGATTCAAAACTGGCTTTTGATCTGTGCTTTTACACTGAGACATTGGGCTGTGACCTGAGCTTTCATTGTCTTGAGGGACTGAGCCCAAAGAATAGAAAGTGGGTGGTTTAGACCTCACTTTTAGGTGGATAATTGCAAAGGGGAGGTATCTGTGTGCAAGAAGAGGCTGTGCATTGGGATTTTAGGGGTGTGGAATTAGCCAGTGTAAATAGATAATTTTAAAAGTCCCAGTTATGCAAAGTGGAATGAAAAAAAAATATGGACAGTTCTTTGGTGGAGGAGGGAAAGGGGAGCAAATGAAACGTTCTTTGTGGCTGGGATCTGAGGTATAAGGCAGGCCAAAGGCAAGGAGCTGGACACGAGGACGGGAAGCTGGGACTGACTGGCCACGTCACTTGCGTCTGGCTGTGTGGCGGAGTGCTTGATTGCCAAATCATCACCCAGCCTGTCCAGCTAGTAAATATTATAGGAGCTGAAAAAGTGAACGAGAGCATAACAGAAAATGTCACTCACTGTGCCAGCAGCTGAAAAGGGCTGGACTCAGTGGTGTGACACTGACAGCCCTTTCCATCACTGCTGCAGCAACTCCTCCGTGCTCCTTGCAGGCAGCTGTCAGATAGCTCGGACTGCATTCCCCTGCTCTTGGTATTGGGAAACAGGATGCAGAAAAAGAGAAGCCAATTTTTACTTTGTTGCATTCTGCTGCTTTCTGCCTGTGGTGGTTTAGTTGCCTGACTTAGGATAAAAGCTGGCTGGAGCGTTTTCTCCACTGTACTCTAAATCTCGCTTTTACACCACTCTTCCTCTCCTTACAAGGAGTTGCATGTGGCCCTGGTAAGTCTGCCTGTGCTGGCTCATGACTGGCTGTTAACACAGACGTGAGCACCAGCTAATGGAGATGGAAGTGCTGGTGTTCAGACTATTGCTGATTTGCTGGTCTCTGGTCTCAGTATCTTTGCCCCCCTGTTAAAACCATCTCAGTAGCATATGCCGCAATGTTCACTTTGTCAAAATGTTGGCTGTCCTTCTAGATCAGAGCAGCTCCCAGACGAACTGCACCGGCATCAACAATTAGTTCATTCTGCCTCTGTTAATTAAAATAAGCTAAGAGTATAGCACGTTACCGTGGCTTTTAAAAGCGTACGAGTATACTTGTGTCTATCAGCCTGTTCCCATGGCTGATCTTTCTTGACTGATTCGTGTCATGTCTGTGTAATGGTTGCTAAATCTGGAGTGAAACAGGAACAACAATTAGTGAAACCCAGAAGATTTCTTGCTTCTCAGCTGTCTTTGGCTCAGCGGCAGCTTATATCTCTACTATCTCTCTTGTGAAGCATTAAAATTAAAGACGTGTCCCTTGCTGCTTGGGTGGTGGAGTGAAAAGTGTTGAAGCAGGAGTCAGTAGATGGCACTGTTAGACCCTGCTGGGGAGGTTACGGGGCAGGTGAACAGTGCAGGTACAGCTCTGAAAGGTGGTGTGGTGTTTGGATTCGGCTTCTCTCCTGGGTGCAATTGTTGTAAGTGGCAGGTGGACCTTTTGTCGCCTTAATCTCTCCTGCCAGGGTCTGGTGATCAGGTTGGGGGAAATGCTTTGGCAGGGGTTCTTGCTGGAAGAGTCCAACCTCTGAAGGCATTTTGCCACTTCTACTCAGGGACCAGATCAGATAAGGCAGTTGGTGTTAGCTCCGCAGACATCTTCCTCTATGCAAGATAACCAGTGAAAGTGCTTAGCTGGGCTTTGCAAGGATAGAGGCAACATTTCAATTTTGATTTCTAAGGGGCAGGGAGAGCCGTGGCTACTGGGAGAGCTGACACAGAGGCAGCATGATGTGGAGATCGGCACCGTGCTTTTCTGTGTGAGCCTGGCTTGTTCTGTGTGGCAGCAACTCTCTAATACTTCAAAGTTGCAATATGGCCTTGCAAAGAATAGCCAGCTCTGCACTGCTGATGAGATAGCCTCATTTCCTAAGGGATGATTCCTAGAAAACTAACTAGCAGTGCTGTAAAATGAGGATGTGTGGTTTAATAGTTATCATGGGAGCAGCTCCAGGAATCCCTCTGCACAGTCACCATCCTGCACAGGCTTCTTTTCTCTGAGCAATGCCTTTCTTCTAGTTCCTGGAGCAGATACCAGGCTTGACATCACGTTCATCTGTCCGTGCACCATAATATTGTCAGTGACATTCAGTACTTTGGGGATTTTTGACTGCTGACTTTCAATGACATTTGGAGCAATCTCCATGGCCAATGTGAGACACTCCTTTGTGTTATAGAATATAAAAGAGACTGTTGCATTTAATATATTGGAATATGTGAGACACAGCAGCAGTTTGTGTGATTTATTGGGAAGACAACAATGCACCATAGCATGTTCTGTAAATATAAGCACAAACAAATCATGCTACATCCCTCTGTAAATTTCCTTTATTGCTAAAGTGTCTAAATTAATAAGTGCAGCAATAATGAATTGATTCAAACAATCGGTCCTATCACAAGCTACTTGGTCATTAAAATGGGAGCATACTTGGCTCTCCTGACAAGGATACAGGACTTCAGATGATAGTGACATGGGACAAACAATATGTCACTTAGGGTATGGCCTGATACTCTTGAGTCTGCAGGAGGTGGTTAGTCCTGGGGAGACTAGAGAAAGAGGCTACCTCAGTTTCTATGCTATAGATTACCCTCTCTCAACCACTTCTGCATCTTACAGGAAACACTAACCTGCATCTATCACTGGCTACCACCCCCTGACCTCACTTTTTTGATGTGTATCAGGCACAATACAGGTGATTTCTACATTGTAGTGTCTGAATCTCTCTCATATTGGATTCTTATTTTTGCTCTCTTTATATCTGGAGGGTGGGAACAGGGAGAATTGCTCTCAGTTTCTTTGGACAGATTCCCAAAAAGGAAGAAACAAATAAGTAAATAAATACATTTTTTTAAAACAGTATTAATTTTTACTTGTGATGAGGCTGAGAGAACAGAGAAGCTGGCTGACAGGAGGCAGTGTGGCATGTCTGTTATCGCATCTCGTACAAAGTTTGATGGAGCCAGCTGGCAAATAGCAGCGACTCTCCTGAGTTCGTAGCTCACCCTGTTTGTGTTGACATTTCTGGCAAGGAAAGGTAAAGAGTTATCCCAGCTGCAATAACCTGTGAGATCTCGCTCTGCGTTTCTCGTAATTTGCCTGAAATTAAAGTCTCACTCAGCAGGAGCAATCCACACGCCAGCACTTCCCATCTTTACTGCTGGCTGGGGGACCTGCAGTAGGAGGATGCTGTGGGAGACACCACCTGTAGTGATCCAGTCCCAGTTCCATAACTGCACACCAGTAGCCTCACAGCTTGCACCTTCCTTTCCTCCCTTTAAAAACCTGACTTTGTTTTATCCTGGCTCCCCTAACAAATGCAGCACAGAGCTGGTGTGAGGTGCTGCAGCCCCCGACTGAGCAGCAGGCTGAGCCCTGCCGTGTTGCTGGAGGGGTGGGTGTAGGGATGCTCAAGGAGCTCCTGAAGAAAAGCCTTCAAATTAGTATTTTGACCATGTGTCCTTGTATGGGGGACTTGCTGTTTTACCCGGGAGGGCTCTGTCCTCTTGTGGCTAAGTCAACTTTCTCACGGTTCACAGCATGCCATGCTTATGCTGTTTGCAATTTGGAGTCAGCTGGCATTGTATTTTATTAATTGGTATTAGCTGATGGATAACATAGAGAAGCTTTACCTCAATTCCTGCCCAAGCATGTGAGATGTTGCTGATGGGCAAAGGATGTGTAAAACCACCTTTAATTCTAAAGAAGCAGCCAATGAGTTTCCTTTGAAAAGTCCATTTCAGCTTCAGGTGCCTTTGCACAGAGCCCTTGACTTTATCATCAATATTGAAGGCTTTGGGCCTGATTCTTTTCTCCTGCCAGACTTACCCTGAGGTGACAGTGGAATGACTTTCCTCTTGATTCTTATATATGAGAGTGAGACAAAAATCTGATTTCCAACATAAATCTAGAAAATATATTAAAAAAACCCCACAAACCAACAAAAAACAAACACTCCCGAAACCGAGCCAAAACTGACGGGCCCTTTTGCAATACAGTGGAAATATAAGGCACATGTGATACAAATTTGGTTGGAGTTGTTTGGAAAGTTTACTTTCATTGTAGTGGTCTTTGGACATAGGGTATAATGGCATGGCATTTTGTCTTAGCACGTGAAGCCTTATTAAAAATATAGAGTGGATGTGGGATATTGGACTGGTATTTTAAAAAATGACAAAAGAACCAGTGCTGAAGTCTGGAGAACATTTTCTTTCATTTGAAATAGATGCTAGAAAAAAAATCTGCTATTTTAGTAGTCTAAATTTTGCTGAACATATTTCTAATTCAATGCTTTCTCCTTTGAATGGCTGCTGTAGTTTAGGTGGAATATGTCAAGTAGTTCTGTCATTATCTGATGTTCTTTAATAGACTTAACTGGAATTTTATTTATGGATCAAATCTATGGGCCAAACAGCAGTGAAAAATGCCTTTTCTTTTTAATAAGATGATGTACATACCCTCAGGAAAGCTGTGGTGGCATGTTCTGCCAGCTCATATTTTCCTCTTGCTAGGGATCTCTGTGATGTAGGTAGACAGAGAAATAAATACAAGGGAAGGTTTTCTTATGGCATTTTCCCCTTTTTTTAATTATAATACAATTTGGTGAACAAAGGTGTAACCCTTTGGAGGGAAGACAGTAGAGCGCTGCAGATGACTGCTAAGAGGACATGATATATTTTGTGCTCAGAAGAATCCTTTCTCCACTCCTAAGCCCAGACTTTCTCAGTTGAGAAAGTATATTTATCTGTACATATAAGCCTCGTGTAAACCAAAAAACCAGGCCAGCCTGGGACCAGAAGGGAAGGCAAAGAGCAAGGGCATGGCAGAGCATTGGAATCGCTGGCAGGCTCCCAGTTGTCTCTTACTGTCACACTGCTGTTTGGTTGAGTTCATCAGTCATTAGGTGAACTAGATTCTGTTTCCCAGCAAGTTCATCTTGTCTACTTTGATATCCTAATCATTATTCTCCTTGTTACTCCAAAGAGAATACTGAGAACCCTAGCAGGGATGTCTGATGTCTTCAAGTTCCTTTTTGAAATACTTCTCAGTCTCTGCCCAGGTTCCAAAACCCCCTTGCACCTCTTATTGAGAGGTCACAGCGGACTATTTGACCTTTAATTTTCCTCTTCCATTTCCTCCACCCAGGAAAGGAAGGGCTACCTGTTCTTCCTACGGTGTTGAACATGTTGTAGACATTGTTGGACAGTATACTTGCTCTCACGCATGTGCTCTAGTAAGGCTATGATAGTACTAATTAAAAGTCAACATGAAGAAAATGCTTAAAAAGTGGTGATAAAACTATGACTAAGCTGGAGATGATTTTTGAGCCACTGCAGCAAAAGCACCAAGGGTCTGGGGAGGAAAGTTCCTTCCTAACTCATTGGCTTTTTTAGCCTTCTGTACAAGCAGATGCTTGGGGATGGCAACTCTTCCTGAAAACTTATTGATAGGACCAGCTAAATAAATGCATATAGTTTAAAAGTCACTTTCTTTGTGCCTTTCTCCATCTCTCCTACCAAAATAGTTCTTGTTGATTTTCCTTCTATTAACCAAGATTTTCAGGAGATTAGATTCAACACAGTAGCTAATTATCAAATTTATTAAATGTTACAGCATCAGTTATCTGAAAAAGTAGTTCTCCAGACAATAATTAAGGTCTGGAGAGGGTATTTTCTCATTGCATAGGAGGTAAACTTCAATTTGAATCAATATTTAGTGTTCAGTGGCAGAGTCCCAGGAGGTATGTGAGTTATTGATAAGTGGGTTTAGATGTCTTTGTTTAAAGTATTTTGTTGTTTATATCTCTAAGTCCCCCCCAAGCAGTAAATTGTCAGTCTTGGTTTAAGTGTTAGTAGTTCTGCTGTCAAATCTAGTGAATCAGGTTGTATGGCTCCTAAAACATATATGAAAGCCTTCACACCTTTGTGTGGCGCTGCTTGGAGCCTTTGTCAAAACCAACATTTTCTGATTTGGCATTGGCATTATAGTTGTAAAAGAGGAAATATCTCTTAATGCTGATTGCATGGCAAGCTGTGACGCTGAAGTGATGGACTTGCAACCCAAATTTCTGGAGGCTAAAAACTCTATATTGAGAAAAAAACAAATCCTCATTGCACTTGTAAACAGTTTTGGGACATGCCAGAACACAGAGGTGAGGGCAAATAACGAGAATATGCACCTCCAGCTCTTTTCAGGTGTCAACTGATGTTTAGGACAGACACTGACTGGGTATGACCCAAAGCCTGCTGGAACAAGGGAATGTTTTTGATGCTGCTGGTTGGCTGTGGCCTGGGACTGTGATGAGTTACAGAGAAGGGACAGATTCTGCGTTTGACTAATGCTCTCTCAGGTGGTGGAGCTCAGCTGGCAGGGAGCATGGTCTGAAGACCTAATCTGGGAGCACTTTTCCATTCTTGGGTCTTGACTCCTGACCCAACAGCTTGTGACTAACCCGTCCTTGAGCGAGGCTCTGTGTAAGTTGTATTGCAGCTGATTTTCCTTAGAGTGGATGAATTCTGTCTGATGGTGTTTTGGGTTGTACATTGCCTTGGGTTGACATGTTCTCTGTCCCCAAACGGTCTCTTAAAAACCTAATTTCTGCCAGTGCCTGCTAGCACTCCCCTGTCCGCAGACAAGTTGGTGTTATTACTTGCTGTTACCACCGTGATTACTCTCCAGGGGAATGACCATCACATCGAGGTTTCTGCTGAGCACAGGACATTTCCTGTTCCTGCTGCTTCAGCGCCAAAATCTTACTTTAAAAAAAGAGCAGATCTTTTCTTCTGTGATCACCCCAGCTGTGCTGTCGGCTCCACTCGTGAAGGCATTCTGAATAATTGATTTCTGCCTTGTGCAGAACCAATGGCCAAGGAAAGTGTCATTGATGCTAGTAGATAATTTGTCTTAAAATCATTAGTGAGGCAGTGACCAAGTGTGACCAAGGGGCCAGAAGATGAGTGCCACCAATTCTGTGGTCCGTATGATCTTGTCATCACTTCAAAGCTACTGGGGGGCAGGTGTGCACTGACTAAATCTGTGCACACACACTCCTGAGCTGGCCTACACCAGTGCAAGAGTTAGCGAGGGACAGATCCCTGTGCAAGGAAGTCATTGAGGGACTGTGCAGTGTGTTGAGCTTAACCACTGCTGGACAAATGCCTTGTGAAGCCTTCTGTCTCTCTGGCTTGATAAGCAAACAAAAATACTTTCTTATCCCTAAGAGCTGACAATTTGCCTTCACAGAGAGGAGAGGAAATTAAAAAGTTAAAGGAAACCCAAAAAGACTTGACTCTCTTGCCAGTATCTTATGTTTCCTTCAGCTTTGCTCCAGTGCTTGCGTTGTCTGTACTGTTAGTAACACTGGGTTTTCCCCTGGAAGTTAACTACTTTTATATTCTTGCCTCTTTTTAAAAATGTGACCTTTGGCTTTTGAGCTTTCATGATTACTATTAATCTGTTCAATAAGGAAAAATAATAGAAAGGGAAAATAATAATCTGGTCTGTCTGACTTCAGTCTTTGACCCCAGTATTTTCTCTTTTAGAAATGCATCTTCCCCCACCCCTGGGAATGCTAAGCCCTGCCTGCAGGACGGCTGCTGGGAGCACATGGCTCCTTCTGTGTGCCTCCATTGCAGCCTTGTGTAGAGGAAAACAGGCTTCCTCTTGTTTCTAATAAGGCCTCGGTGTCCTGCCCTTCCCACTGCCTTTTTGACCTGCTATTTGTATTCAGTAGCCACAGTCATCCTCCGGCTCAACCTCCCATGCCCAAGAGGCCTCTCAGTGTCATGCGTTCCCTGGAGCTGTGCCTGGGGTGTAGTTTTATTATTCAAAACCTCAGACTCAGTCAATGCAAGATGATAGTCCTGTGATCAAAGCTGGCCTTAAAATACCTTGTACTTTTCTTCTGTGCCTTGCAATTTCAGAGCAAACATAGTTCTGAACTTCAGATATTTGAGTGATGGGGAGTTGGTTTTTCAACCCTTCTCAAATAGTTTCACTCTGTCACTGTCCTTCTCCTCAGTGGGATCCAGATGAGTCTTTGTCCACTGACTGTCCCCCTTCACAAATGCTTTGTATTATAATACAGTACAAAGTGAACAAATAGTGAAGACAAAACCAGAGGCCAGAATAAAATTCCTTTCCTCTCGTCTTAGCCACGAAAGCATCTTTCCAGCACCTAATGCTTGAATAAGTCTCTTCTAATGCCTGAAAGCTCTGCTCACCTCCGCCTTGCTGGCTGACTGAACTCACACTGCCTGTGTCTCCTTCCAGGATGACAGCCAGGAAATTATTACAGTGCAATTTAAAGACCATAAAATACAGGACGAGCAGATGGCAGGTCACGTCTCCTTCCCATGAATAGCCTATGTCACTGTGGCACTGCTTCAGCGCATGCTGAGCTGCACTCAAAAGTCCAAACAAGAACCATCACCAATGGAGATGGTGTCTGTCAAGGCAACATCCCAGCAGCACAGACCTTACGACTATGACAAAGAATTTGGGCATTGGCAAGAAGCTTTAGTGACAATGAGCTTCAAACACCTGCTGCTAAGATAATCACAATAATCTGTCTGCCAGCTTTTTCCTAATGTGCATTTTCTAATTCATTGTGGGAGGCAAAATCCTTTGACTGGTGGAATGAAGACGTGGCACTGTGACTATAATTTACATTGTTAAACAACTGGAAGGAGCAGGTATCAAAAGCTGGAAATCCTATCCAACACAGAATAGCTGCTTTCACAGATTATTTTTTTTAAAAAAGATGAGAAATTAGTGTTTTCACAGAAAGGAACTCCTGATGCAAGGGATCCTCAATGCCTTTGTTCTGTGAAAGGGATTAAAAAAGCAAATGTCCCAGTTGCAGGATTTACAGTGATTTTCTTCCCCTTCTGATTTTTTTGAGTCTACTCTTGGAGTAGGGAATCTTACCCTCTGCCTCTCACTGCTCTGTGGACTACCGTGCTTTGAGGGGACAAGATGCTGGAATAACCGTTAAGGTCATTCTTGTTGTCCCAAAGAGGTTGTTTTTGAGCAAATTAATTTCTCTTCCATCTAATTGGGAAACCGAAACAAAGCTCTGTCATGTATTGGGCCTTGGTGCAGCAGTCAGGATGATCCCCCTTATCCTTTCAGCATTAATTACAAAACACCTCTGCTCCTATGAGCAGCACTTTGCCCAAGAAGTCTGTATGTTACCTATTAATCAGCAACACAGTCAGGTATATTTGATGCATAGGGACACACTTTGGTGTAAAAATTGTCATTGTTCCTGTACTTGTAGTGGTGCTAGAGCAAAAAAGGGATTTGGGATTCAGCAATTTCTTGGTAGAATAGAGTTAGTAGTTTGATAGGAAAGTATCTTCTCAAAAAAGTGAGGAAAACACTACATCTAAATCAGCCATTAAGCTCTAACAGTGGGGCCAGCAGGTAAGTAATGTCTACCAAGAGCAGCACAGCTATTCAGAAATCATTCCTTACACAGTTTATTTCCAATTAATGAAGGTAATTGCTTCTCTTCCTTTCACACTCAAAGCCTCCTTTCCCCCTGCCCTGGGAGGCGAACAAGGGTCCAGGGAGCAAGGAGCAAACATTCAGCAGCTTGTCACTCTGTCAGCCTGCTGCCCAGCGAAGAGCAGCAGCCCAGGACCATGGTCCTGCCAGTAGTGCCTGGCTTGCATGAGACTTTCTCACTCACATTTGCATGGCGCATGAAAAACACCTTTTCTTTGTTCCCCTTTGGGTGAAATCTGCTGTAATGTCACCCTGTTCCCATGTGAATATGTCCGTGCCCTGCATAGGCTGTATTTGGCACTCTTGTTGGCAAACCCCTCTGAGAGGCAGACGTTGGTGGAGCTGGGACTTGCAACTCCCTGCTCACCTCTGGAACAGCCCTTTCAAGGACATTTTGAAGGCATGTTTGCAGAGGCTTGCACTGCTGCTTGCTGTTCATGCTGGGGAATAAATTGGATTTGACTGTCTGCAGCTGCTTTTGGCACCTTTCACTAGTACAGAAATTCCCATTGTGATCTGTGAAAAAATAACCACCAAAATTTCTTCATTTTCTAGGAAATATTCCTGGGCAAAATGTAAAATGTCACCTTTCATATAGGCTGGCTGAACTTAGCCAACTGTGCCATTTATTCAACGGGGAGCATTATAGTTTGCACTCACTTTGCATTTCTAAGAATTGAATTTGTTAAATGGAGCACTTCCCACCAACAAAGCTGGAGTTGTGCTATGCCTTTTTTTTTTTTGCAGCTGGAAGCCATTTTTACTTGTATCATAGAGCTTCTCAGCCCTGTTGAATCTGGCTTAGTGTTTCTCAGGGGACGGAGGAAGGATTGCTAATAGCTTTCCAACCCACTTTAGTCTCTCTTTTCATAATGCAAACTCTCAGCAAAACAGGCTCCAGCAAGGTCTTTGTCCTGGATGACTTTTTGCTAAATAAGTTAGCAATGCTCTAGTTAGCAAAATCTCTTATCCCCTGTGGGTGTGTTCAAACTTACCGGTATGCTACATCAGGGCTGGGACAAAGATAACGTGAGAAGTGCTAAGAGAGGAGTTGTGTCACGTTTAAACCTTAATGCGGCCAATACCCAACATGCATACTCAGACATTCCAGGGAGATAAAGAAGTATTTTGACCTGAATCAGAAAAATCTGTCATTTACTCACAGAGAATTTGAAACTGGTCCATTTTTTCTCTCTCACAGATGAACTGACAGAATAAGGTGTCCCGCTTCAGAGAGTGAGTTCACTTTGCCTTTCAAGAAAGAACATTTGTTTCTTCTATGTGAAATTTATTAATAAGCGTGTTTTCCAGGGAAATCTTACTTCCTAAAAATATGTATCCTACATTTTGTTAGATTTTTTTTTTTTCTTTAAGACTTCTGTGGAAGTTGTATGCTGCAGGGTCATGCAAAAGGGAGTAGGTACATGTGAAAACTTACTGCAAATTTTTCCAGACTAGACTTTCTTTTCTTTTCTTTTTTTTTTTTTTTAAAAGCAGCTTTTTCTTATTCCCATCATACAGTGAAATGAATCTCTAGATGACAGATACTGGACTCTTGACAGGCATCTCATCTTGTACTGAGGCTAGTGACAGTCTGAAAGAAATTGCTCATCTGAGTCAACAGACGACTTCTCCAATTGTGTTTGTCTTCAGTGCTAATTTCATTTCTTTGCTCAGTTTTCCTGGAATCTGAGCACACACACTGACCTGATAAATAACTGAAGCTGGCAATAAAGATAAAGGAAAGTTCTACACTCCAGAGGTCAAGCTAGCCTCCAAATCATATTTGCCCTAATGGAGAACAAATTCAACACTACCAAAAGTCAAATGAATGTTTAGTCACCTGAGAAAATACCATTATAAGTTGAAATGAGCTCTCATTATTTTTTCCATTGTATTTCTTTAATTTCTCCTTGGCTTCTGCTACAAAACTAAAAATAGGGGCATTAGTCACAGGGTACTTCAGAGGCACCCTCAAGGCAGAAGCAAGGTTCTAAGGTAAATCAGAGCTGGTGGTTCTTAAAATGGATGAAATCACTTGCATTAGGCCTTCAGGATGCATATTTTCATTTACTTGATTTATTCTTATTGTTTAAGCTGTGATGTGAAGTGGCACAGATGCGACAGAGCCAGGCTGATGAGGGACTTTATAGTGAGCTGTCAGGGCAGAAAATCCCATTGCGAAGGGACCCTATCCTCAGGGCTGTTTGTGTGAATAGAGCAGCAGAAAGCTAAGTGAATGATTTAAAAGGAAAAAAGAAAAAGAGAAAAGACACATAGGGAAAAAGGCAGGTAAATTATCTGACATGCTGTTAGGCACCAAGGCATTGGACAGCTGGTGCAAACGGCTGCAGAGGTGGGCAGAGGACAGAATCGGACCTCTTTCTGGAGATTAGATGGTGATCCCTTTCTGGAGATGAGGAGGAGCTGGTCCCTTCCTTCTCCTCCAGCCTGGGAGATGCTTGTGACATATCCTGACTATATCCATAAGCTCCCCTCTGCCTTCTACATGCTTCGTGCATGTGAATGCAAAGGCTGGTTATTGTCTAATGCAATATTTCCAACAGCCAAACCTGTTTGTTTTGGAGAACAAAAGGTGGTTAGTAAATATTTTTTTTTCCTCCTGTCATTGCTGGTGTAATCAGGTCCCATTCCTGTGTCATTGTATCACCAGCATCCCAGAAAGAACATCCTGCATAAAGCAGCTTGGCAATGACAAGGTGTTTTATTGGTAGATATGCTGCCTTCTGGAGAAATAATGGAACCAGAAGGGCCAAATACTGCATTAATAGTGGGTCCAAAACTTTCTCTTGCAATTTACATCTTGGAAATTCCGTAAGCCACATTTATTTTGCAAAGCATTGAAAGAGAGAGAAGAGTTACTGTGGAGGTAGGTATTAGCACGGATAAGGGAAGAGTGGAGAACCTTTTATGAATCCCACTGTGTCCCTGTAAAATCTCAACACTGTCTTACTTCACTTGATATATCGTTTTGTTACTATGGGCATATGAGTCTTAATTGGTTATGGGAACTTTTCTACTTAGGTTAAGTGCAGTTATAGAGTTCATTAAGTTTAAGTGCAGTTATGGAGTTCATATTTATTATAGAAATCTCTTTGTAATGAAACTTCATCTGATTTGTGTTCATGATGGCAAAAGTAATTCTGAATGGTTGACTTGCATGTTAATGTAGCACATGGAAAAGGGTGGACACATCAGTAATGCCTTTGAGTTTCTGTGCTACAGAAACATATGTACCTGTACATTCTTTTAAGACATATCCCTTTCTTTCACTCACTTTGGAATCATAACAAATATCAATTTATTAGACATCTTAATTTTTGACCAGATGTATACAGAAGTCAGCAAGAGTTTTGGTTTTTTCCGTTTTCCCTGTCAAGGGGTCAAAGCCAGCTCCATGAAAGCATGTCACTTTCTAGCACAAAACATCTAGTTTTAAGGACAAAAGACAAATTCCTTTCTGGAGGAGGCAGGTTTGATGATTCATAATTGTAATGACATATTTATTCCAGGGCTAAACTTGGCCAACTGTTTATAAGTGAACACAGTATAACAGATGTAAATGCAGTATATATTGTTTGGCCGTGGGAGAAGGAGTGCTGCTCCTGGCATAAAAACAACAAAGTGGATGTATCTGAGAGCTAATATGATATCCTAGGCACTCCTCCATATATCAATAGAAGGAATGGTACTAAAAAGGCTGCTTCTCAGATTTTAATAAGATGGTGTCTGTGAAGATTACATTTTGGCTTATAGTACAATATTTCATTTTCCTCAGTTCTTTAGCATCTTTTTTAATAATACATCTGTGTGTACATTTTGTGGTTGCAAACATATTTCAGGTCACTCAGTCAAGTAACATTAAAAAAAAAGTGCTAACAATGAATTTAAAATGCTGCTGGTAGATGGGTACGATAGCTCATCTGGTAAACAAGCTGTTACTGAAAAAAAAAACTTACTGGTGTTGTGTATGACAATTATGGCAACTGAAAATGTTAGTTCAGTTCCATGTCACCAATGCCATCAGCAGACAGATGGCTTTGAGATAACCCCAGTCAGACTGGCCATGTCTGTTCCAACAGCAAAGATAAATTTGGTTTTCCTGTCTCTGTATTTAACATAGCCCATATCAATCCAATATCCTGTTGGACAACTGGTAATAGATCTCCAGAAATCAGCCAGAAAATCCCTAGTTCTCACTCAGCACTCTTCCTTAATCTTATAATTTGCTGTACCATTAGTGGGGCTACATTATGTACTGGGCTCTTTTTCCAGCCATGCCTTATAACCTGGTTTCCTGGAAGCTGGAGAGAAGTGAAATTCTTAAAAGACAGAAAGATAATTTTCTTCCCAATATTTAGATCCTGCTGTTCAAGTATGCAGGACACCAGTGTTGTGTTTACTGAAAACCAAACAACATTTGCAGTGGTGGGAAAATTGTCTGTCTATACCTCATCTTAGATTTGACACCAGTGTCAACACTCCCACTTGCATAAGAAAGGTATATTTCTCTACTAGTTGGCTGAAGTACTGGCAACCAGGCAAATATAAGCTACAGTCCTGAAAACTCCTGTTGCTGTTATCTGAGGCAGCAAATTAGTCTTTTGAGCTGAAACCTCAGAGCTGACCAGTGTTGCTTTAACTGAAGGCATGCAGAATGGAGTAAAAAATGTCATTACTTTTACGTTAAGTGAGCGAAAACATGCAAATCACGGAATATGCGGCAGTTCTTTAAATCTCTTGAAGACAAAATAGATCTGTAAAAGGCCAAATTTTATGAAAAGAATAGCTCACAGAAATTATTTGTTGATTGCAGATCTCTAAAGGATCTAACTGAGGTTCTTGTGCTGGCACATTTGCAATAAGAATTCCAGAGTAAAACTTGGTGGGTAGAATTATGGATTTAATATGTTCAACACCATTAATTGTATCTGCTATTTACTTAGTGTTTTACAGGCTCAAATTGTCATCCTAACTGATTTATGCAACAGTCAAGATCTTTTATACATTCTAACCTTGAAGCAGGACGGTAAAACGATAAGCCTCATGTCACCCAGAAAATCAGCAGCAGTGTTAAGGTTGGTCCCGTAGTCACCAGAGGCACTTAAGGGGGTTGTTTCTCCATTTTACTGTTCATGCACACTTGTATAGCTGAAGTTTAATTTAGGTAATTTTTCAAGAAAAGGAAAATTCTTCTGTGTGTTTGATGAAACAGAATATGTATAAGGAACGACCAAAAATTCTTCTAGGAATAATCTGAAATGTTTAATTTAGCTGAGAGAATCAATACCCAACAGGCACTGAGACACAGAGCTAAATGCAGAGTACCAAATATCCACCAACAGTTCTCTTTATGACCACCTTGTGAGCAGTCTGCACTCTTGAATATATTAAGCAGCTGTGAGTAATGAACAAACTTGTAAAAATTAATATGTTTTTTGGAGGGATAGTTAATGAGCTGAAGAAGGGCTAAATTTATTGAACAAGTAATTTATTTAATGAACAGTTTGACTCAAGAGTATGGTGCCTCTGTTGCAGCTCGTAGCTGGACCTGAGGGGCCTGTATGTTTTACTTGGGTATAAACTGCTTCATGTATATTTAAGTGCTGTGGCAGATTTCTGGCCTTTCCACCAGGATGTGAACAGTTAGATAATGACAGCAAGCAGAACGGAAACAGTGGAGTTAAGTCCTGGAGGAGCATCACAGCAGCCAAGATGCAGCAATATTAAGAATGGGATTGGATTTGTAATTGAACTAGCAGTAACATCCTGAAGGGTGACATTAGCAAATTTTGGAAGCGTATTAGTATGTCATCCTTCAGATTGTGAAGTAAACCTTATTAGTGGCTGGGACTAGACTTCTTTGGAATGAGAAAATTATCTCCTGTGTCCATGCTGCAGCCTCTCTCTGATGGATCTCAAGTTGTCTGGTGTCCTGCAGCAGGACCCATGCAAGCCAGAGGCTTGATCCATTTTAGCAGTTCTTATGCATCTTTAAATCTTGTAGATGCTTAGAGGACAGTCATGATACAGGCATGTATAGCAGAATATGATGGAGAGGCTACTTGCTTATTCCCATGGCGGGTTGTTGATAATTAGTTTTTCCCGAGGCATCTGGGAGTGGTCACTAGATGCTTGACTCGGCTGGCTGATCCCATACAGTAATTCCCATACAGTTTTCAGCCTTACTATACTTAAAGCTAGATCAGTCAGGGAGAAGAATTTAGTTTTCTATATATTTGCTGATGCCTGCACTGGTATTTGGAAGGAAATGGCTGACCATAACTCTCACATACAAACCAGGGAGAGCAAACTAACAAATAAGCTGTGTGATATCATGCCGAGGAAGCCACTTCCTGGCACCTGCAGTATGTGAAAGGGGATATAGCACGGCTATTTTATAGCCATGGGGATACTTGGCTCCAAGTTAGTAAACAAGATTAATGAATGATTGTTTTGTTGATGAAAAACATCTAGCATTTGTGGACTGTTGAGGGAATCGGGTGCCAAGAAGAAAACGCACTAAGCCACTGCTTTTAGCCCTGAGTGGAGACACAGCCCTTGGAACTGGGAAAGGGTATGTTAAAGAGTAGAAAACAGATCGATAAGTGGTTCGCAGGGAGGAATGTTTGGTGCTAGTTAAATGGTCAACCTGCAGGGAGCTAGAGAAGGAAAAGCTGTATAAGGAAGGATGAGAAAAGCTGTTACAGAAAAAGGGATTTAGTTGTTAAAAGCAGGGCCATACCTGATTCAAGATTTTTTCATATTAAAAAAAAAAAAAAAGACAGAAAGAAAACCTAACCCTGAGTGAATAAAGCATCAATTTTCCTACATTTTAAATGAGATCTAAAAAAGAACTCAGTAATGGCATTGGTTGCCATGGTGTTTAAAGGTGCAGCTCCACAGACACTTCAAATAACAGGAGATGCTTTTATCTGCCTATGTGGCTGAGTTAATTTTCATCTGCTGGAATTATTCATTTCGTTTGCTTTAATTATTCTATATTGGCAGTATCATAAAAGGGCCTGATCCTGCCGTCTTAATACAGACAGAGCTCTTTATTACTCCAGAGGAAGAAAGATTAGATGCAAGCTGAAGTAGTTGGGGAATGCAAATGGAAATGCTGCGGCTCTGGGTTTGCAGAGATGCACATAGAAACTGCTGATGGCACAAATGTCCGTTTAAATAGGGGTCAGGGCAGAACTGAGCTGAGAAACACTCACCAGGCTCTGGGGTTTGAAGGTGCATGGAAAATCCACAGGAGAAGTGCTGTGTCCTGTTAACACAGGCACTGACACTCTCACAGGTCTCTCCAGAGCAGCTGTTAAGGTTGGAAAATTCGGTCTGGTGTACTCCCAGGTTTTGCCCTTCTTTCACCAGAGCAGTAATATCCCCAGCCCGGGGATCTGGGTGAAGCAGACAAAGACTGTCCCCTTTCTTTGCTCACATCTGAACTGCTGGCGTGTTGGACCACCCCATACCAAACAGACTTTTGAGCTCACTCCTTTTGCATGTCTTTTGTGGCACTGGGAATGGTTGCTGACCGAATAAAAAAGTTACTAAGTAGATGGGACCTGCAGTTAGGTTTCCAAATCCCTATCGCACACTTCGGTCTGACTTTCGAAGTGCTGAACACTTGGCTGCTCCCATGGCCTTCAGTGGTACCTGCCGGACGGTCACTGCCACTGATAGCACCTGCACTGTGTTTGCAAGTAGCGTCCCCAGGTCCATGAAGAGCCTGGAACTTGTTTCAGATCTTGGCTCATATACACAGTTTATTGATCCTGTGCCTTACTACCTTTATATCTCACTGGCTTTGCTCCCTCTGTCCCCTTGTATTTTGGTTAAGAACACAGCCATCAATACTGGCATTGAATCTCTAAACACAAATACCTCTTTCCTGTATTTGACTTTACTTACAACACAGGAGTGACCTGAAAGAGGAAAAATTAGAAACTGATGATGTGAGATGGTGCAGCCCTGTGTAACTATTCTATGGCTGTCATTTGAAACAGGTGATCAATAAATACATTTATCATGTTTTCTCTCCAAATATTAGTTGTCACATAATCTGCAATAAAATGGCATTCAGAGTCTCAAGATCTTTTCCAGCACCCTCTCTATGCTTTATATTATTGATTTTTTCCCTTGTTCCCCTTAGAAGCATGAGTCAGGAATCCTCTGTTATTAAAAGCAGTCCCGGTTGCACATACCTTTCATTTTCTTTGGATTACATTAATTGCCTGACAGCTAGAAGTGATCTGGGTTTTTCAGTCTTCAGTGCCGGACTGTAAGAAATATTTACCAGCTACAGCAGATTTATAAAGATGCCACTGAGATGCCTTGAGACTAGCAATCAGAAAACACAGAGGCAAAACAACACTATTTTTCAAGGTTAAATGCTCAGAATGCTAAAAAGGAATTGCACATAATAAAGCCAAACAAAGACTTGGATTCAGCCCATGTTTTCCTCCACTTGTCTCACATAAAAGGAAGATGCTGGTGGTTTAAAAATGATTGCACAGCGTCACACGACAATTAGAAATTTAATAATGGAGCTTTAATTTTAATTTGGTTTTGGTTTTGTAGTTCAAATATCCGTTAGTGTCAACCCCCTACCTCTATTGCACAGTCTTTTTCTTTTCATGCATGCCTTGTTTCCTATCTTCATAAGACTCGTTTAGCTGAGAATGGCTGGATGATACTATATAAAGAGCAGCTAATGTGAAGGAGGGATTGTCCAGGCTGATGTTAGCAATGTGGAGCTCAAACATGTCCTGCATGACTTTGAACAAGTCACCTGGCCTCCCTGCACCCTGTTTCCCAGGTATAAAGTGCAGGTAATAGGGCTTCTCACTCCCTGAGGGCGGGGATGATAACTGCTTTCCGAGGTGCTCAGGTACTATGGCAACCGGACCAGGAATGGAGCTTCGACAGAGGAAATACCTTGTAGATGTGTATTGGGAAGGCAATGGTACAAAATTTGCAGGCTTAAATACATCAACAACTTTGCAGGTTTCTTTCAATGACAGAAATAATAGGCCTGATCCTTATCCAGCGATGGCTATGCTTCTTGTGCATAAAAAGACCCATCTTAAGGCCCTGCATCATTGGCAGAGATGCTATCCTCAAGCCATAGATATGTACTGGAGTCCTTTTCACTGTCTTGAAGCAGTCACTGAGGTCTCCCCATATGATATGAAGATACTCCCTGCCTTAAAGTGATCTCAGGTTTGCAAGTAAAAAAATGAAACCTGAACTTCAAATAGTAGTTTTTTCCTGACCTTGGTATAATTTATAATGCAATGTTCTGTGTACAAAACCAATAGAATTGAACCATTTAAAATTGGTCTGCAAAGGCAGTAATAACCATTCTTTAATGGTACTCAGTGAGAAGAGGTGATGCAAAATATTACTAATTCTTATCCAAGTGACCTTGTAGAAATTTTTTGTGTTTGTCCATGTTTCAGATAAATGCTATACACTTAGATATTTATAAATTATTTTCATTCGAAGGGAAAGGACTTGCTCAGAGGGGATGACGCAGCAGCATGCCTGAGCCATCCTGAGGTTCTGAAAGCCAGGGAGAAGTGGACCACCTCCCAAGGTGAGTGGGGTTTTTAAATAATAGAGGTGCCCAGCATCCTGGCTGTACTGGCCTCAGTTTGAAGGCCATCAGAAAGGACTGGCAGCAGCTGGGAAAAGCTGGAATCAGTAGTCTTTTTCTTCCTTTCAGTGCCTCACTGTGAGCTTAAGAGAGGCTGTTATGGACTGCCAAGCTGATTGAATAAGCCATCTTCCTGGGGCTACCCAAATCTGCCTCCAAAGGCAGCTTAAAATCCCTCAATGGTGAGGAAATTGTTGAACCCTTTGCTAGCACCACAAGTCTGTGCCGGGAACAGGTTTGAATACCACCTTAACAAGGGAAAAAAGAAGAAAAGTCCCACAGTGGTATAGCCTTCTATTAATAACAATTGTGACATTACTTACAGGCATTGCTATCTTTCCAAGCCTTTCTTGAGATTTTAATTTCACTTAGGAGGTGGACTAAGTTTAGTCCATTTGCCCATAGTTTTTCTGAAAGGTGCTGCTTCTGCAAAGGAGGAAGCTGATGGAGGTGAGCAGCAAAGCTGCTGATGCAGGTGGCCTGGAGGACTCAGTTTGGATGACCTCTTTCTCTGCAGCTTCCTGAAATTGGTTTGCAATAGGAAGGTGACCCAGGTACTTCCAACAGACCAGAAATCTGATCCGATAGTGAGCGCTGCAGGTTGCTCGCAGTTTAGCACAGTGGGGTGTTTGGAGCAGGGTCAGCCCTCACACCGTGTCGTCTCCATATCGCTTGAAAGTTTGGATTAAACTCCTATAGAGACTCTGTTGAAAAGTACCCTGATTTTGGTTTCTCAATCTATTTCCAAAGTGAGTTAAGAAAAGCAATTAAGAACTTCTCAACGATGTAATGTGGTTTTAACTAATCTGGTATAAATTAATATATTTAACTTACATTATTCTTTCTGTGCACCCTTCAATAGTGGAAGTCTGAACATAGGCTTTAAAATCTTCCATTATTTCAGACTTGGCAGCACGTGGAAATGCTTGTTTTGAGATCCCATCTTTGTGAGTGGTTTAACAAGCTCATTTTCTTTTTAAACATGCATAAGGTATTTTTAAAATGGGATCTTTATTTTAGAAATAGCAGGGATTTATTTCACAAGCAGATACTTGGTATTTCTCAGTTATTTCATATGACTGACCCTCTTGCCAACATGGCATTGGAAGACCTGTTTTATTTTTTCAGCTCCTGAAGTACTGGATCGCAGATCTTATTAATTTTGTGTGGCTATATCCTATTGTGACTCCAGGTTTATTATTCCATAATGAATATGGAAAGATTTTAAATTTTCAATACACTAGAATATCACGCATATTTTCCTCCCTTTGCCTTTTAAGTTGGAAGGAAGCTTTCTGCCTTGGAAATGTGTCTTTTTCTCTGTGGGCCTTCAAAGTCCCTCAAAGCCTAGGGCTGGCTGCAGTAATCCTGCTTTATCCTTTTTTTTTTTAACCTATAAGAAGAATTAATCATGTGAATCATTACTCATGTGAATCTGCAATACTCATTTGGTTGTTGTTCGCAGACTCAACTTTCACTGCTTTTGATGATTCAACTCAAACTGTTATCACATGTTCACTTTCAGGGAGAGGCTTTGGGGGACTTAAATTCTTCTTTAATCCTACCTCCAGCTACCAAAGTACTATGAACCTTTGGAACGGAGAACGTGTGTGTGTATACGTGTGCTTGTGTGTGTGTATGTCTGTGTAGGTTGACCTGCTTGAGAGATCCTTTCTTCAGGCTTTGCCTTATCTGTTTACAGATTCAGTTAAAACCATAGAAGGATTATACCTAGTGATCTTTGGCTCCAAATGCTCAAGTCAGCTCTAAATTGGAGATGCCTTGGCAGTGGACAAGGGAATTGAACCATTGCTTTTGCAGACACTTATATATTTATCCCATAATTTATTGCTAAAACAAATTGCTTCCCAGATCAGGTACTCCTGAGAAGCAGGAATGGTATTTTTGTTTGTGGATGTCTTCTCATGGGGATTTTCATTTCGGTCTTTTTTTGTTCACTTGTTCTGTTAACCTGAAATAATAAGCTAAATTGGTTTATCCCCGTGTATTAGGGCAAGATAAGGACAAAAGGATATATAACTTTTGCACAGTTAACCAAAAATCCTCCAAGGCTTGGACTGAACAAATCTCTTTGAGGTATCCTCTTTTTCAAACTGCATATAAACAGCAACAGTACAGTCCAAGCAGTTAGTTACGTGCTTTTTTGCAGTTCTCAGTAGCCTCAGCAGCAGATACCTACATCCGTCCTCCTTCTTCTAATCTGTACTGTAGTATAGGAGGAGCAAAGGGGAAATCATTAGAAGTGGAGGAGATTCCTGATGGAGAGGACAGGAAATGTCAGTTGTGTTACAGCAATAGGTGCAGTGATGAGGGAAGGGACAGTAATGCCCCTGAGGAGCTGGAAGACTTCCACAAGCAAAAACCACTAGTTATTTATCCAGTACATTTCCTCTTCTTTAAGAAAATTAGGGAAAGGCAGGAGATTAACTTACGTCTCTGTGTGAGAGAAACAATGCTCCAGGGAGAAGAGACTTAGTCTCCAGAGCAGTGCTGAGATATGAGAGCTGGCTCTGTTCTTCCCATTAGGATGAAGAAATCATTCTTCCCATTCTGCTGCAAACCAAATGAGTATCTGACTGAATGAATTTGAAACAAACAGCTAATAAAACCTAAAATAAATGAGATTACTGAATCAAATCATAGAATGCAAAATATTTGTGTAATTGTATAATTCAAAGCTGTTGCAATATTAATGAATATTATAATACAATGATTAAACACAGGATTCATTTCCGTTGTGCGAATGTGCCTAAGCCTTTAATCTAGCAGGGTATTACAACATAGGTAAATTTTGTTAAACCTTTCTGTGAAAGCATTTTATTGAAAAACACAACTACAAACCCCTTCCTGTTCAAAGCCCTCATCATCTCTCATTGTTTCCTTTAGTCTGCTTCTTTCCATTGTTGCTGGCTCACCTACTGAAGATAAAATGAGACAATAAGCAACTAAGATGACACATTGAGAAGTGAGAAACCAAGGACATAGTTCAGCACAGTTGAAGTCCAATTGCCTAAACCATCCTTTTATTCAAATCCTGCCTTTTCCTGTAGTTTCTTGTATAAAGTGTTTTTTCTCTGTATAATCTTGCTGTTCACAGTGAACTCTTTAAGGAGCAAGGTCCTACTTAATGGCAGTAAGCATGGCAAAGAGTAGCCCCAGGAGAAACAGAAAAATCTGAACTGCATCCTTATTTATCTCAACCCCTATTTATTTAAATGTTGTTTATACATCCCAAAGAGTCAAACATAAGCCAAAGAGTGTTTTTTTTTTCTATGAGTTTTTGGATCATCTTCTCTTCAATAGCGAAAACCAAAAAATTGTGTTCAAACACCTTTGTGCTTCTTTTGATCCTGAGGAAAGTTGCAGAACTTCAGTCCAGGCTGAACAAAATTGATTACTCCTATTTTCTACTGCCTAGTAACTAATCTTGGCTCCTTGGAGCCTTGCTTTAAGTTGTTCTACAGAGCTTTTGTGCTGTTGGAAATAACTGCTGTTGTCAAGATGGAAAAGTTTTGAGCTTTCATCCATCCTTAATGCTTGGTAGTGCAAGGTTGTTGGCTTGTCTCTGAACTCTTTTCTTGATCCTTGCAAGAAGAGGGGCAAATTTCTTAACTGTAGTCTTTACATTAACACTGTGCAGGTTGGTGTTTTATGTCCTGTGATGGAAGTGAGGCTAAGAGGTTGTCCAGCCCCCTGAGTATCCTTCCTATCATTTGTGTTTCAATCTATTCCTGTTCAAGCCACAAAACTGGACCTATGATGTGGGTGGTGGGCACGCTGTGACAAACAGCTCAGGGACTCCTGTCCTAAGCAAGGCAGGTGATTTTGCTGGTTCAGTGCCCCATTCTCACCTCCTCTCCAGGGGCCTGATTCAGCTCCACAGGCATCAAGCCACAGGAACCCAGCATTTACCATTCTATTAGTGAGTAGACTGTAATATTGATGGCCTCAAGAAAGTCTTCTTTCTCAAAAAGCTATTCCACCAGTAGAATCATCTCCCGTGGTTACTGAAAAAACAGTGAAGAAGGAATAGATGTATCATACCTAGAAATAGATGTGTGTTTTTGCTGCAAGGAAAATGAATCATTTGAACAATTTACCTTGGATTGTGCTGGACTCACTGTCACGTGAAGTCTTTAAATCTAAACTGCATGCCTTTTCTAAAAATAAGATCAACTTCACTCAGAAGTTATGCATCTGGTGAAGGACTTACTGGGTGAAATTCTGTCATATGCAAGGTGGAGAAACTCATGACCATTCTAGTCCCTTTTAACACTAAAATTGATATGAATCTCTGCTAGGAAGGTGGGAAAACCTTTCCCACCCTCTGGGCTACCCAGCATTGAACTGCGTGGTGTTACAATAATCATATGAAATGTCTCCATGCTTTTTATTCCACATGCTCACACCCATCCTATACTGCAGTACTGCTCTATCTCCGCTCCTGTATGTCTTTCTACACTTACAAAAATGGGATTGGTTGTCCTTTTTACTCACTATTCCTTCAAAAGTACTGTGTATCATAGGGGTGACTAATATAATCCCATTCATCTTCGTAACATTACAATCATTCTGCCATCTTAGAAAGGTGTGGGCAATTGTATCCAAGATATGCTAAATCATAACGATGTAAATAATATTTTGAGGGCTTTGATGCAGGAAAATAAAAACTTTCCTATAGCAGCTGTAATAGGTTCTGGGAATATTTGGAGTTTTTCTTCATAATGGAAATATAGCCAGTTAATTTAATACCAATAAGACAATGTGATAGGATCCATTCTTTGTAGGATGATGAAGGGATCTGGTGCAATGACTTGACTCACAAAACAAATTGCAGAAGAGCTATTAGTAGATCTAAGCTGTACATGGACCTGTATCTTCCCTTTCACTCCTCAAAGGTAGCGGAGCAGAGGGTAGCTGTCACTTTCTGTCATACACATACAGGCTTTTGTGCATCCTCTTGTAAACATAGACCAAGATTTGGATTCCTGGACTCAAAACCCAAACACATCAGCATGGGCATGGTGTTCCTTGAAAGGCAGTGAATGCTGTTATCATTCTATCACCTCTCATGAGGAGAGCAATACAAAAATGAATTTTGGGGGTAATGCAGGTAATTTTGTCTTTCCCGTGAAAGAAAAAAAATCAACATTGCTCCAACCTAGATCTTTTATTCAGCTTGAAATGAACAGCTACTTTTATTTTCAAATGATCTAAGCCTTTTAATTTTTGTTTCGAAAAAATTGAACAGAATATCTGTGAAATGTAATATCAGTAATGAATGTTGAAAATATAAAGTAAGACCAGTAGGCTTTTCCAGTGTTTCTCCCTCTTTGGTTAAAGAATTGCTGAATTCAATCCAAATTTACAAAGCATGAGTTTGCTATAAATTCAGTTTTCCTTTTGCCTAGCTTACAGTACTGTCTTGGTTTAAGAGTAAGTTGTTTGATACTTGCTACCAGCAGACAGGTCAGGAATAGACTAAGGTCAATCCTGGGTTGTGTAGGCAGAATACAAGGTGAGTTTGACCACTGCAGAGGGCATTAGTGTGGAGTAATAGCGTCATTTGCATCAGTCTTTAGCATCAGCCATGTAGTTTTGTGCATGTATATGTTTAAGAAAGGTTTGGCAATGCATCTGAGGATTGTCCTAGCTACTTGCCGGGTAGGTTTCACTGCACAGTGATGTCTGATTTTCCTGTCCTGTCACTCAAGGTGGTTGATTCTTTTACATTACAAGCAAATTCTATTTCCTAACAATGATCTTCTGAAATAACCTTTCCCCCTCCCCCAAGGTCAGTTTTGCACTAGAAATTACGTATGTCCACATCTTCAAACTTGTAAATGAATTGCAGGTGCAGATGGGGCCAATTGCACCCGTCTGACTGCAGATTTTTGCCCTCTGAGCCTTCAAAAGGCTGTGCATTCAAATTACAGTCTACAAAATAACAAATGGAAAGGCTCTCTGAAAGTCAGGTGTTTACTGCATGTGGCTGAGCTCGCCCTGAAGCTGTTAAAGCAATGAGAGGTGATGAGCACTGCTGGAAATTAAGCTAAGAGAATTTATATGTCCTAACTGTGGGAACTCTTACAGAGAGGCCTCTGCAACAAGTGACCCAGTCTGAAACACAGCAGCCACCTTCTCAGTGCATAAATGCTCAGTTTAGTTTTCCTTTCCACATAAATTTTGCATCAAAAAAGTATTTGTACATTCCTGTAATTTTTTGCACTTTTTCTCATTATGTATACTCATGTTGCCTGTGCAGTTCTGGTTGGGTTTTTTTGTGTTATTCTCTCCCAAAACAGCAATCCCCTTAGGTGAGCAGTGTGGAAAACAAGCTGTGACCATGACTGCTATTAAGATGCAGCAGAGGAGGAAAGGGGGTGAAGAACTTGTGGCAGTTCTGGAGGTCTGATGGGAACCAGAGTATGGTCTGAACTGACTCAGGGTCTCGGGAGTGGTCTGAAGAAGCCCAGAGCAGAGTCAGGCCGCAGAGTATCAGGCAGGGATTAGCAGAAAAGGAATAGCAAAGAATAATTTGTGTGCAATTCCTGTCTCTTTGTGGCCACAGAGGCCCTCCGTGTTGACACAGGGGTAACCTTGAGGATAAGTTTAAAAAGGGAGCAGACTCTGTGACAGTGGGATTGTCCTTAGAGTGAAGAGATGTGTGGTCAACCTGAAGCCTGGCAAAAGAAAATAGGCCATGGAGAGGCAGAGGTAAACAGAGCATTGAAAGTGTCAAAATGAGATCATGCCTGAGGTACCTGTGCATGGGGACCTCACAGGATGAAAAGGAGGAATGATGTAGTCACATCAGTGGTGGCTGCCAATGGAGCCAAACTGAGATATGACTAAGGAGTTTTTCCCTGTGTTGGACATATCTAACCTACTTTCTTCACGTTCTGTGGTTTCTCAGCAAGGGGATGTGTTTCTCTGTGTGTCCTCTTTCATCATGGTTTGAGTTATCATTGCTGAAATACTCCTTGGCATCCTATTTAGCTGATACTATACTGTCAGCACCTTTGTGTGATCTCCACAGCTGGGAATACTGGGCATAAATCACTGCTATGTAAGTACTCTTTTTGTGTGTGACACTTCTGGCTGCCAAATGGCGTTCAGCTGCCCACAGGGCGAGGGGGCTGCGGCGTGCACGGAGCAGAAATGCGGTGAGGGGGAAAGAGCATGAATGTTCACAACCTGACTTGCCTTTATAGGTACTGTGCTGAGCTCTCCTGTAGTCTTTAACATATCCCCATGTCTGATGGTAGCTTGGAGCCAAATTACCCATCTTGAGAGTTAGCACCTGATGTGGAATTTATGTTTTCTTAGTATCTGGAAAGCATGTGCTATAAGGACAAATGCAATTTTAGTGTACACATGGCTCAGCCATCATTTTGAATAGGAACAGAGCACCTTCAAAATGAATTGCATTATGCTACTCCATTGAGGTGTTAAACTGTTTGATGAGCATTTCAAAGCTGAAGCCCTGCCACTGATTAGTAACAGTGCACATACATCATGCACCCTACCCTGTCAGCAGAGCTGCTGGAGGGCTGCGGGGAGTTCCAGCCGCTCCCTCCTGGAGTATAGCTCTGCCTCCTGAAATTTCTCAACTTACTGCTTGTTGCTTAGACTTAAGAATAATTTAAGAATAACTCTGCATTTGAGTGCTTAGTTTTGAGATGGCCTCTGACATTCAGACACACATCCTAATGTATTTCTCTCCAAAGCACGAGTGCCCATGGCTTTCTGAAAATGGAGGTGTTAGTATTTCCCAAACCTGGGAACATCTAAGCATACAAGTCACTTTGGAAAATACTGGCTCTCATCCAGCTCCCCCTTTAGTCATGTTAAAATGACTAATAAGTATGCCTTTCATCCCAAAGCTTTGTGAGAAGATGCAGTTAGTTTAGCAGTACCATGACTCTGCTACCTGGAATGAAGGAGGGATTGCTTCCTGCTTGTGTTTTCTCAAAACCAGATGAGCCTACAGAGCCAATAGGTTTGGGGAGGAGAAGAGCTCTGCGATAAAAAGGAACAATGACAGCCAACCATGCCTTGGCAGTCAAGCAGAGAAGCATCCATTCTCCTTTCCTGGGGAAGAAGTAAGACCGAATGTCAGCAATTACTCACACGAACACAGTGCTGTGTGTGAAAGAAACAGGACTTCCAGGTGGTGAGACACTGAAGGTGGCTGCTGCAGCAACAGTGAAGTGAATGCCTGAAACTCCTGCTGCCACAGGAGAGAAAAATCAACCTGTTTGTTGCAGAATTGCTGTGCTGAACTGGTCGAGCTCTTCTCCCTTGGAATTATTTTGATTTTATTAACAGCACAGTGAGATCTAGCGTTAGAACACTCAGTCTACCTCCTCAGACAGCATTTTCCTAATAGTGTAAGCAACCATTTGTGCAACCACTAAAATCTGGCTCTGGGAATCATGACCCCATTTGAGATTATTTCATTTGCCTAAGCAGAAGCTGTGCGTTTCTACATAGTGGTACTAATTCCTGCAGAAATCCTGTCCCTCAAAAATGTTATGGCCTCTGCTCAGACTGAGGACTGCTGTTTACAATTGGATTTGCTGTAAGCATATATGTGATCATCCCTTCATTGCTCAGGCCCTGGCTGAAGGCAGCCTTTATCATCTGTAGTCTCATTTGGTGTGAAGACTTTTTCCTCTCCTTCCCTGATCAGATATTTATCACTGTAACTCTGACCACAGGAAGGCAGAATTAATGTTTCCGCTTGATATTGCATCAGATTATCACACAGAAATGTGGGAGTGAAAGGCCTCCAGAGACCTTCTGGCTCAAGGTGCTGCTCTGAGGAAGGATCAAGTCAGCCCACGCAGCTCCCAAGACATATCACAGTCTAACTCTTCTCAACAACTGTGCATTTCAATCCCTTACTACCTAAAGGGAATATTTTTCTTAGTATGCAACAAGAATCGTTGCTGCTAATAAAGCATTTTTTTTTCTTATCTTTCCTTCTTGCTTCCTCAACCACTAGGGCGGAGAATAACCTGGATCTCATCATCCTTTATAATAGCATTTAATGTATAGAAAGACTCTCAACCTACCCCATTGGCTTTCTGTTTTGTAGCTTGAACAAAGTGAAGTCACTCATTAGTGCTCATTTTTCCGAATCTTTCCACAATTTGGGCTTCCTCAGGAAGTTCAAACCTCAGAGGAGACTCAAAAGATGAATGAAACATCACTTCTCCTAGTTACTGAGCCCTACCCATTTAAACTAAGACTTTTCATTTTGGGATTTTTGGAATTATAACTATAAAAGGGGAAATTTGGAAATGTGAAATGCTTGCAAATCAAAATCTGTCTGAATTCCTGTGTACTGCTTGACAAGTGAGTTTTGAGCAGCTCACCTCCCCACGTTCCAGCTCTGTTTTCAGACACTGCAAGAAAGTTACTTAAAGCAAGAATTATTTTCTTAGTCAACTTGCTTCTTTTTTGTAGCCTTCATCTGCAGTCAATACCACCTGCAAAAGTCTTCTTTAGCATTGCTGTTCATTCTCAACTCTGTACTAGGGACTGATTACCAAAGACACTTTTTCATTTTTTCATGTGATCCATACATGTTCTTTTATGAATGACAGTTTAAAAGCGAAGAACCAAATCCTAGATCTGGTAAGGGCATGATTTTAACATGTTGGGTACCATGTTTTCATTCTATGTGATGGTATTTCTTGTGCATCCTCATTTGCAATGTAAACCGAAGTGATTTGCCAGTGTGCTGCAAACGTCATACTTTCTACTTAGTGAATGCACTCTGGGGGCCCAAATCCTTTTGACTGACAGTGATAGATAGTCTTATCAGTGCTCTTTCCACTACAACCCCTGATTGGCTGGATGCACCACAGAGTAGTTAGAAAATTCTTTGCTGTAGAGAGAAAAAATTATAAAGCATTTTTAGAACAGTGAACCAAATGGCTTTTTGCAGCTGGCACTTCTTATTTATAACAAGTAATAATTGCTTCAGCTGAAAAAAAACTTCCAAAAAGGAAAAAGATGAAGGTAGCTTTGAAAGGAATTTGGTACCCTTGGATTTGCAAGTTGCATTCAGCAGGTACTGGGTAACTTTAAGCAGCTGAACACTGAAGGTGCTGAGAGGGATGGACTGGGTCTGCAATGAGGCTCTGCTCCTAGTTGGTGGTGCCAGACCTACAGAGATGTGTAGCAATACACTCGATATGCTGAGGACTGAAATAAATGGGGGTTTTGGTTTTTTGTGGGTGTTTTTTGGGTTGGTTTTTTTTTTTTTTGTGGGAAGGGTTCATTTGATTTATTTTTTTTTAAGAAATATTCTTTAAATTTCAGAAGACAGTTTCAAAAAGCAGGTCTGTATTCCATGGAAGAATACTACCTTTGGAGCCTACTCAGTTGGTAGAGGCAGTACAGGGAGATGTGAAGAGCCCTGTGCCTGGTCAGGATGAGAATCCTCTTACACAGCCCTTGTGCAAGAAAGCTATAGAGCTATATCCTGAAGACCCGCTCTCATCTGGTGGGAGGAACTGTAGTGGTGTTTTCTGTTAAAGAAATTTATGAGGTATGTTTGGAGCTAACTGATACTTCTCGGTCACTGACCTACAAATATATGTTGGAATTCAACATGGAGCTCCTATGGCTTCATACAGATTTTCATCTTTTCATCTTTTTTCATCTCCAATTTTCCTTAAGAAATTTTAAGGAAAAATATCATGGCCTTTGAATTTGGATTCCACAGAACAACTTTTTGGTTGGATTGTTTCTCAGTTGGATAGATTGTGAATGCTGTTCAAAATCTAATACTTTATTTAAAGTGTCCTGGCAAACACTTTTATCGAAAAATTTCCCTGTGAGTCACCTAATAAAACCTGCAGCCAACAACATGCAAAAAAGTGAGATTGCTTTTCAGGGTGGAGGTAAACTTTCTCCAGTTCTTTTGTTGAACTCACATTTTTCCTATGTTAGTGGGAGGACAAAATTTACCTACACATTCATCATCATGTGTTGTAAATGGTATCTATGTAACTACTAAAGACCTTTTCCTTTATTCCAAGGATTATTTATTTTTGTGCAGAGAATGTTATATATCCCATTTAAAATGGGCAATACACTTTTTATGTTTTTTTGCTGTATGGCAAGCGTGGGTTCCATGTAACCTTGGCTGGGAAGAAGGATCCTCCACCTTCTTGCCAAGAAAGACAGAAAAGAACTGCCAGGACAGCCCTGCAAATGTAAGCTTGCTCAAGGAGTGCCTCCGCTTCATGGCTGGAAAGCTGGCATATCTAGGCGTCACCAGTCTGACTTTCTTTCCAGTCTCCACTGTGTCTCTTCCAGTGCATGAGCTTTAATGCAAAGCAACAGGGCAGGGTTGGGGGACAACAAAGAAAAGGGGAAGATCAGTGTTTATTTAGAGTTGGCTAAGGCCTCTGGGTTGATAGCATCTAAGAAGTGGCTGGCACAATGTGAGCACCCGGTGAGGCATTTGGCTGGTCTTTTTATTTAGACTGTGAATTATTCTCTGCAGAGATCCTGCATCCTATCGTGCTGTGTGACATTCTGGGCAGTATTTCAAGACAAATAAATAAATAGAAATGGTAATAATTCCCTTGCACTTTTCTCTCAGCTGCAGGATTTTGCGAACCCTCAGTACACATTGCTTCTAGGTCTTCATTTTTGAAAATGCTGATAGAGGGGAGAAGAAAAACAAGCAGCCGACAGTTAGCTCTAGAAAAAAAGGACGGTTAAGCTTTCCATTAGATCTTGCACAGACAAAGCCTAATTTCACATCAGTATTAGCAAACCCATAATAGTCAATAGTTTCCTGGAACCTAAGACCCTTTGGGCTCTTTAGAAAGAAGACAGCAGGACTTTCCACATGCTGTAACTAGCATGTTTTATGTGCTTTCTTGGGCTGAGGTCTCTCATCATTGTTTGCTGCTGATACCTTGGAGATTTGCTGGATCTCTGTGTTCTGTTGTACAATTAACTGCATCTGAAAAAGCCATTTTATTGATAGTCTATAGGGGCTGTTCTTGGAAGAGAAATGAGTAACATATTTGAGTAAAATGTATTGTTTATCCTTGTCTCCGCATGACTGTATGTGGGGTCACAGAGGGACACCTGACTTTGGGTTCCAATGCTATCGAGCCATATTTTCATCAGACATCTTGTGCTGAAGTCAAAGCAGAGCTATGCCTGCTCATATCAGCTGAGGATTCAGCCTTTTTAGTGAGCATAAGAAATGACTTCAAATCTCATGCTGCCACAGCAGCAGAACCAGATCAAAACTGGCCAGGAATCATACTCTATTGCTTTTTTGTCTTAGGCTGCACATGTCTGGGCACTGTAGTCTCAAGCAAGGTAAAACCCCAAGACTCCTTTCCCAGAGCTGGATCTTCAGAGGCAAGCAGATCCCAAACCAGGCAAAACGCTTCAGTGGAGGGAAGGAAAGATAAATGTAGGGGCCCAAAGGGGCTGAAACATGAACATTTTTCGTACGTTGTTTTGTTTTCTTTGATATAAATTTCTGTTACAAAGGGGGCACATTATAATGAAAAGTCTTCCATTGTACCAGTGCATGATTTATTATGCCCAAGTGTGCTTAGTGTCTCCCTAAATGTAGCCAGGCAATGGCATCTACTATTAGGATGCAAAAGTTTTATCCTGAAAAACAGAAGAGCTGAGACAGGTCTTGGAAGAGCTTTCTTAAGCTGGAAAGCAAAAACTAACAATGAAGGGGTTTTTGTGTGTATGAACACTGCGCGGTACTCCGTACCACATGTGTTTTTGCTAAGAAAGTAAACAGGAGGAAGCCTGCCGTGGGGACGTCAAGCATGGGTGGAGTGGGGAGAGAATTGCCTGGCAGCGGAAGTGTGGCTTGTGCCAAATCAGCGGTGACTTCAATTAAGCTTTTCTGCTGACTGAATCCTGACCTGTGAGTATGGTGGTATTGCAAAAGGAAGATAGCAACCAGCTGTCTTAGGAATCACCTTGCCAGAGGAGAGACTGTGAAATAGTTTTAATTATACTTCAGGAACTAGGTATTATGTGCAGATATTGTATGATGGCTTTATCTACTGCACTGGTGTTTTCCTATTTTGTTTAACAAATACTTTTTTTTCTATGCTGGTTGCTATTTGGGAGTGGGGACAGTAACCCACTGACCACTGCAAAGAGTTTTTTTCAACTTCGCAGGTTTCTGGATGGAGACCTGAGCCAGTGATTTGCTTGCAACCTTTATAAACACGACCTTTTGGCAGTCAGTCAGGTCTTGGCAGAAGACTTGCAGTTGCTTATCACAGAAGTCTTTCATGTATGTCAAACAACTATAATTTTATTTTCATTTGGCCTTGATTTTCAATTCTTTCCAAGTAAGATTTTTAGCCTCTGGGTAGCAAAGACTCTTGGGTACTTATTTGATTACCAGTTAAATATAGTATGTCATGTAAAATACATACACTTAATTTATACCTGATCTAAATATCTATCATGTTTCTTTCTTGATGTTTCCTTGCCAGGGTTTGTTTTAGCCACTGTATGATCTTGTGTACATTTCAGAATCAATACTAATAATTTATCGAGAATCACAAAAACATTAGTGCGCAAGTGATGATGAAAGCTGACACCTGGCTCTCTTGTTTGGTAAAAGGAGCATTTCCTTAGAAGGATGGTGCTGAGGTTTGGCACTCTTTTTTGATGCCCTGTTTCTCCTGCTGCAAGTGAAAGAACACGCCCATATCTATGCTGGACCTGGTCCTCATTCAGGACACTCATGCCTGGTTTTGGGGGAGAGTTTGAAATGATTGGAGCAAGGTTGTGTGTGTCACCTGCATTCTACCTGCCTGCGTAATCCACCTCTAGCATTGTGCTAGAGAAAGCACAATGCTGGAGAAAGCATTGTGCTGACAAATGTCAATGTTTTTTTTAGAGCACATTGTAAGATAAAACTTAAATATATTTGCTATTGTTTTCTGCCACCCTGGGCATAGCTCTGTGTCTGGAATATGCATCAAGAACAATTCCTCTGTTTACAGTTTAAACATGAGCTATAGAGTACTTACTCCAACTGCCAGTTTCCTGGGAAAAAGGTTTGCAAAGACCATTTATTATCTTGGCTGCAAAAAAAAAAAAAGTAAACTCTTAACCACATATGAAATCAAGCGACTCTTTTCTAGCAATTGGAGTTTGGTTTTGGTGATAATAAGTGTTGGTTTGTGATTTAATAGGTCATTACCTACTTTGCCTATAATCACAAAGTAATAAATAACTATTGGCAAGATGGATAATAGCTAGGTTTGAGAGGCATGAAAAAGATAAAGCAATAGGCACAAACACACACTTTATATTCATAGGAAATGGGTTCTAGCCAAGAAATGCAATCTAAAATTATATGAGAGCCCGTTTTTATTAGATGCTTCTGATTTGGGGGATGACTAAGCATCTACATTCACTAGAGCTAGTTGTCTATGCAGCTTATAAAACATGTTTTGGACATGTTACATGAAAGTATCCCTTTCTGAAGAGTTAATGCCATATCTCATGGGCCTAGACTTCCCTCTGAAAGACCACACTAGCTTTTTGGGCCCAATTAATCAAAAGTTATCCATGCTTCACCGTTCACTTGCTGCCCCATTCAACATCTGCTGCAGCTGCTACAAGATGTACTGACTTCTGGGGCACAAGATGAAGTTCCTGATCCTTTCCTTTCTTGTGATATCTTACCCAGTTCATGTCAAACAAATAATGGCCCCTTGTATTTTTTCATATTTTCCCAGTCATTCTTGTTTCCTTCTGTGCAATGTAATAGTCATATTATTACAACATACCATATTGTATCATTGCATCATTTTTGTCATAAATTCATCATAGAATCATAGAATAGTTTCAGTTGGAAGGGACCTTAAAGGTCATCTTGTTCCAACCTCTCTACCATGGGCAGGGACACCTCCCGCTAGACCAGGTCACTCAAAGCCCCTTCCAGCCTGATCTTGAACACTTCCAGGGATGAATCATTTTGTTTCTTATTATCCCTAGATATTCTATGCAGAGCTCAGGGCTTGCTTTGCAGTGTGCAAGAAAGTACATGAGAAATTGAAATCCAAATGTGGCAGCAAACTTCCCCAGGGCTGGCCAGGGAGGTGGTCATCACCAACTCCTGAGCTCACCATTTGTTTCTTCTGTGCCTCCATTCTTCATTTGACTGGACAAGAAAACAAAGATGCAGGCAATGTGTGCCCTTCAACATGGTTTGGTTTTGAAAATGTGGGAATACAGTGGCACAGTTCTGAACCTGACATCAAGGTTATGCAGAGGCAGCCAGTGGCTGCTGTTGAAAACTTTTGGATTAATCAAGAGGTTTGACTTGAAGTATCTGTCCTTTTCCTTCTCAGAAAGGTTCAAAGAGAAAATGTCTGCATATTTTAGGGAGGTGAGGAGATGGAGGGAGGAGTGAGATGCCTGCAAAAGTGCCAATGGATGTTTGTTCACTCTGGAATAGAGAGAAACAAAGAGAGTTTTTCCCTATTTCTTACCAGCCCTTTCCAATAAGTTAGCTTTATATCAGCTAGCTTTAAGAACAAAATGTGCTCAGGGAAGAGATTAAAATTGCAAAGCGGTTTCATTTCCCATCAACATAACTGACAGAAAAATGACAAAATGCTTGTGGGAATGATTAAAGAGAGTGAATGTTCTCATTCATGTCATGTCGTATATTGCTAATTTACATGTATTTGTTTTCGTACCAATCTGGCAAATTTCAAGAACAAATCTGCCAGGAATCAATAGGAAAACCAGCCCTGTATATTTTTTTGAAATTAATAATAAGTATTTGCTGTGTTTTGTTTGGATTTTAATGACATCTGTAATGAGTGATGGATATCAGGAATGGAAACAGTCAGTAAGAAGGGGCAGGATTGCTCACAGCAGGATTCTGGAGACTTGGGACCTTTTGCTGGCTCTGCTCTTGGCCTGCAGGGTGACCTTGGTCAATCGATGTACCCTCCTCTGTGCCTCCATCTGGCCAGTGGAAATACTGACACTTGCCAACTTTGCAAGCTAGCTAGACTGTGAGGCAGAACTGGCCAGGAACCAGGAATCCTGCTCTGTGAAGGACTGCAAGGTCCAGTGTTTCATTTGTTCTACAGGAAAATGATGAGGTGAGACCTCCAAAACTCTCCCACAAGGGAGCAAGGCTCCATGTGGTGCGGAGTGGGAATATGAATCTTTGCCTTCCATATCTGATACATACACTCTTGACTGTTGGTTTTCTAGGAGTTACACCCTTTCTTTTCTCTTTCCTCCTTCCTTCTTTCCTATCTCTAAAGAAATGATAACCTTCTAATTTCCTGGGTACTCTGTCCTGAGTGATGCAGCAGTTAATAAATGCAAAATATGAATTGGATAAACATTCATTCACTTACTAGTACAACACTTTCACTGGGCTTTTGTCCAGTTCACTTTTCAATGCATCGGAAACCAATGCTTTAATTTTCCACTATTACTCTGTTCTCCATTGCCATTGATCTGCAAATACAAGATTCTCACTTATATTTTGAGTTTTTTCTTTCAGTTCCACCCCATTATTTGCTGCTGGTTCCACTGATGTGATGGTGAAACTAAAAATCCTCCCCATAACAGTAAAGAGTAAAAAAAAAAAAAGATTCTGGCCCATTCACCTGGCTTCTCAGAGGCGTTCATGTGCCCAAATCCTCTTGATTTCCAGGTCTTTGGAGATTTATCCTTTAATGCTTCAATAGCCTGTAGACGTGCTGATTTAATTGTCATTCATCCTGGCTGTACAGAGTTAGGTCTTTCAGTCTTTCCTTGTAAAGTAGCACCTACAGCTCCTTAATCACTTCTGTTGCTGATTTTCTCTCCTTTGCGTGCCAACCTGAATTTTTTGGCAAGGTTGTTGCCTTCTAAGTTTTTCAGCCTGCATGTCAGGAACATGGCATACCCAAGAATAGACCAGGAAATATGGTTCTTGCTAGTCTAATTCTACAGAGAGAAAATAAAATTCAATGAGAAGAAATCCTTGCTCTCTGGCAGAACTTCGTTACTGTCACGGAAGGAGAGAAAAAGATAAAATGGCTGTGGGGGATAGCAATGGGGAAGTTAACAAGGACATGATATGGGAACTCAAGAGAAATGCCACGCAGATGGTATATCATCCCAGCAAATACTTCACGCTATTTTCCATTGATTTGATGTGAGAAATGTGTTGTATCTAATCTGTGCACTACTCTTTCTCAGAGATCCTTTGACAATGCATCTCATCTTCTGAATCAAATTGCATTTGCATATTCAGAAGCTGGGTCTCCAAGCTACTGAGGCATTTATAGTTTTCAGAAAGGCTAAAGTGCTGCATGTTAGAGGACAATCCCTTGCACAATCAATATTTATTTCAAAAGGGGAGATTTTGCCTTCATGGCTAGCCAGGCTCAGTTTCACAGAAAAACATACATTGTTGGGGGGTCCTCATCCTGGGGGCCTGACGGACCTGTCTTTATTCTTTTTTGATAGCAGTGAGAAATCTCTTAACTAACCCAAGGAAGGGTTAGCAATGGCCCAGGAAGCCTGGGAGGGCTGCAAACACCAGCACATAGAGCAGGGTGACCACTTTCCTCAGCGGAAAGTTTCTCCTTTCCAGGGGACTTAAACCTGAAAGCAATGCTTGGTCAAATGATGGAACTATTCCATCTCTCTAAGGCACTCTATGGTGAGTGTAAAATCTTTGTTTTCTGTTCTGTGGGTTGCTTTTTTTTGGTGCAGGGTATGTCTGATATGGCCATGTTATACTTTGTTGTTGGAAGAAACATCAGCTCAGCATCTTCAATGGAAGCTGAAGTGGAATTAACTCGCCTTGGATATGGGAAAGGGGTGAAGAGGAAATACTGGTCTTGGAGAGTAGATGACTTAATTTACTGGAACTGCTTAGAAGTTTTTGTTTGGCCTGACTCTTCTTGGACTTGATGTAACACAGGAGTTACCAGACGGAGGAATTAACCTGTTTAGCATAAGGGAAGAGAGATTAAGGGACAGGATCTGTGAATTTTGCCCATGTTGTTTTGGAAGAAAAAGTGGTGTAAAGAGAACACAAACAATTAGGGCATATGCTGTGTTTGTTTATCTTCAGAAGCCTGTGGTAGGTGTGCCAGTACGCTGTTGTTCAGCAATTAACATTAACGGCAGACAGCAATTAACCACATGTCTTCTGTGAGCAGTAATGCAAGTTATTTGTATTTAACCTCCATGATTCATGAACCACTTTCATTCTGGGAACTGTGGAAAGGGGTAGAAAATCTTAGAGCCTGATGTCACCATGTTAAAAAATGATCATATTTTATTTGTCAGTAATGAAAAAACTTATATATATATATAAATTAAATATAAATATGTACTTTTTCCATCATCGGCAAATGAAATATAATTATTTATCGTATATATACTTGTGTACATATACATACATACATATCCATATCCCTATATATCTATTTGTTGAGTGACAATTGAATTCTATGTCTGGGAATTTCAGTCTTTGATTACTTTTAGGATTTCCTACCAGATATGTATTGAAACCAGTGGAAGAGTTCTCATCAGTATCAATGGCTGTTGTATTTGGATTACTAGTAAAAACACCACCATAAGAACTTTGGAAGGGTTTTTTTCCCTCCATGTATTTCTGAAGGTATTAGATTTACTTGGAGAAATCAGCCTTTACAGGATTCGGTACTCGTAGGAATGCGATGGGACACCCAGACTGTTGCAACTAAGCCTCTCCTGATGACACATCCCTTTCTAGGATATTTGAATTGATGGACAGCCCTCGTGAAGAATTGTCATTGTAACAGCTACAGAGCTTGGTCTATTTTTTAAATATCCTAGCCACAGGGGAAGAAAAGCTAGAAAACCAAAGAATACCTGTTTTATTCTCTGTTAAAAAAGAAATAACTACTGCACCAGGATTACATATGCTGTAAGATCCCTTTTTCTTTTTCCCTGAACCAGAGTCCTGTCACGGAGCTTGTTTTTATGGAATGAGGTTTAGCAACCAGTTTGTCTCATTATAGGTAAACAGATACATTTCGGACAGTTTTCCATTGACCGTCATATAAATTTGAGCTTAACTGTAATGAACTGGCTCCAAAATGTGTACTGGAATATTGATTTTTGTGAATTAATAAGATATTGTTTTCAGGTTTTTATGGATTAATACTTAGCCACAAGCTGTTCAGCATTTGGATAGAGAATATTCTAGTAGTAAAATGCAATTTTGTTTTGGAAACAGATGGAACAATTGGATTGGTGGACAGATTGCTTTAAAGGGTAGCAAGGGAGAGACAGAAAGTGCCTTTATTTGTTGTTCTTTTGATACAAGTAATAAGTATTGCCAGCTTAAAAGTAATCCAATGATGGTTGTTTTTGGGTTTTTTTGATAGAATTTTGGGGGCTGTTATTTTTGTCTGTGTCTAAAAATGTAATTTTAGAAAAAACAATTAAAACAAGTATCTTTGAAGGAAAACAATCATCTTTCTAAAATAAAAAGAAATCATTTATATTGTGTCCCCATTTATGAAATTGTATCACTTAGTTTGGAATCAAAAGCTTATTTAACACTTTAAGCAAACATGAAATCTGTTGTCCTCCTGCTGTCCCTGTTTCTATTGGGAAGTCTAAAGTTTTCTGATAGGAACTTTTTCACAGGTGAATTTTCTCAGTGGAATTTTCCATCAAATCCACCTAATAACTGTGTCATGGAGCATTTTGGATATTCCACAGTGTGAGATGAGAAGGGATCACAATATTGTAAGCGGAGCAGAAGGACGAGTGAAGTGATTTGAGCTGGACTGTCAGACTTGTCAGACCATTTGGTCAGGGGCAGCACAGCAGTGGGCTGAGCATGTTGCAGAGTTGACTGGCAGAAACAAAAATGCACGCTGAAATTTCTGATCACCCTGGGAAGTCCACTGTGCTTCTGGTTGCCTTTGAGGTACCAGGCTCTGGACCAGACAAAGTGCAATGACGTCAGTTGGCATTGGTGGGAACCCTGTTTCCAGTTGCACTGGTCCAGAAGGGTCAACACTAAAGTGTTTTGGAGAAAACGGCAAAGCCTTATGTGATTTGCCATATTTTACTTGACTGTAATTATTCAGCCATGCTAATGTGGATTCTGATTTCAAATGTAATGCTGGGGTAACCGCACTGGTTTCACAGGGGTTAATCCTCAGTTCTTCAACTGAGAGCAAAATCAAGGCTATAATCTCCGCTACTGAGCAGTTACAAACATAACAAATAAATAGCCATTGGCATAGCTTCAAGAAATGTGTTCGATCAGTTATTGTTCCTGTGCCATGAAAAGACCTGTAACAGAGCATTCCTGCAGGGAACAGGTTGCACTTGAAATGTAAATCAAATCCAATATCGTCAGACTCATTAGTAGAGTCTTTGGTGCTGCTTGATAAATAGACAGCACATGGAGCCTCAATATCTGGCTGTTTGGGCATTAATAAAGTACTCAGTCAGCATTTTAACTGGAAGGCATTAAGGAGAGATACGCAAGAGTGGTTCAACACTTGTTCTGTACGTACTTCAGGAAAGATGTGAAAACCTTGAGTGTCCTTCAAATGTAAGCAATCTTTGCTGGATCTCAAGGATAGGAGTATGAAGGTGAATACGTCTCTGTTCCTAAAGCTCAAAGCACATTGTGCATTGGTATTAAAGCGCGTTGTTTCGCAGGTCTGGAAGAAGCATAGCTAAGCACAGCCCATCAGGCAGAGCGTGCGGCTGAGCTCTGGGGAGGGATTTGGTTCGTAGTCACAGGATTGCCTGTGAGATGCTTCTTGATCAGAACAGAAATATTTAATCAGGTCTGTCTGCTGTAACTGTCATGTAGAGAAAACAAGTCTCTAAATTGGATTTGTGTGATCAATGGGCAGGAAAGGCCACTTTATCCACCTTAGCGGAGCTGACTTACAGAACCAGGGTTTGGTGACAGCAAGGTGTCCATATTCTGGCAGGACCGACTCTCTCCTGTCTGTGGACATGGAAGCAAACACCAATCATCTTTAAATTTTAGCCAAAATCTATTCCTTCTTGTACGTCAATAGAAAACTAGCTGCTGAGTTCAGAAATAATACGATTCTTCTTACAGCAAAATCAAAGGGAGAATTTGCATGGATTTCTGAAGGCAAGTACCCTAGTAGTCAGACACACAGAAATATTTGGGTACCTAAAGGTATGTTTTAGAATTTATTCAAGTGCATCAGTGAATTAGGAACTTGTAAGTCATTTTTCAGAAGCCAGGGCTGCAGGGGGGAGCATGGTGCAGGGACCTGACCCAAACAGAAACAGGTTCAGGGCCTGAGAAAAGCCTCTAGAGCCAGGTCTGGCACCACGAGACCACTGTTAAATAGATCCTCTAGACCTGACACTTAACAGCTTCAAGCATTTGCAAAGCATGAGCAGCACAGCAGGTCTTGCTGAGTCTAATGGCACAGTAAATCTAGTAAATAGGTAACACACAGCAGAGAAGATGGGAGCCATGTCTGAAGTTTGTGTCTTACGGAGTATTGGCACCATGACTTGGCAGATTCTTCTGAAGGTTTTCAGTTACCTTGAGAGGTAATGAATTTTCTGATTTTCTGAAGTTCTAACTTTCTCTCTCTGTGTATTAGAAATGCACCTGTAAAAGAGGGACTGTAGGTAGCTGGCTACAGTCTGCCTGTCTCCCCATGAGTCTGGAAAAGGTTGATGGGATAGAAGGTGCAGCTATTGAAATCCCCCGTGCATGAAGATCTGCAGGATCCATTTGGAGAGGAGCACAACTGAACCAAGGTATGAGGGCGAAATGGGTCATGGACACCAAATGACAAGTGTAGCGGTATCAGCCTCTGCTAATGACCCCCTGTTTGCCTGTTCTGTGAAATCCTCTTTAAAGCACTACTCTAGCATTAATGAACATGTTTAAAAAAACACACTCAAGAAGCAGAGATTGAGATCTACAGCAACAATTCCTTACTTCAGGAAATTGAGCTTTTCTGAACAATACCATCTTCTGTCATGCCTAATCAAACTAATTAAAGAACACTTCCACACTTTATTAATGTAATTTATCTCTTGCCTGAGGTGAACTATATTTATGCTTCAGTTACTCAAACATTAGTGTTATGTGTTTGAAGGAATGATGTTATTCGGTGATGTTTATGTTCCACAATATTAGGTGGTAATTGAACAAGTGCCTGGGAAGTTGGGTATTTCCTATTTCAGAAAAGCTTCTTTGGGGAAAGTGCTGTTTCACAGGTCTATTGATGAACAGGTTGGGCTTGGGCATGTTGTTCTCTGAATTGCAGCTGAAGGCCTGCCTAAGCCAAACATTCATCTGTAAGCATTAAGCATGTGAACAGCCTGTTTAACTGAATGCACATGTTCACATGATTTAATGAATTGGGGTTGGGAGGCCAAATTTATTCCAGCTGAAGGTCTGGCAGGCAAAGGCTCATATGTGCTGAAGGAGGAAGGAAGTAAGTTAGTTCTAGAGCTTAAAAACATTAAAGAAAATGTCAGTAGAAGAAAAAAAAAGTACTTAGTTTAAAAGATATTAATAGCTTCCATGAAGCGTGCCTTTGATGTAGCCACAGTTGCAGGGCTAATGGGCACAGTATCCACCCGTCTTTCACGCCATCTGGAAGAAGCAGTTTAACATCATTTGTGGAGCAGGACAGCCTGAGACAATGGAAAACATTTCCCAAAACTGATTGAGGGGTTTTCCTGGTGATTGCTTGCAAATTCTTAATGTCTGCTTGATTAAAGCAACCAGAAGAGAAAAAGGAGAGAAGCACAGAGCTGTCATGGGCCTGGACCCATAGAGGGCTGAGACAGAGTTCCTGGATGTGCAAGGTTGGAGTTGGCAGCCTCCTGCCTTCCATACCTACCTGGCTCCATTTACAGCGCTGAGATGAGCTGACCCAAGGCCATTTTGGCTGCCTGTCCATGCTATTTGCCTGCATTTGAAGCTACCCCTGAGTGACGTGAGAGGAAACCCCAGTGGGGCTTCGTCTTGAAAGTACACTCAGAAAGGACATTGCATATGGCCCTTGTTTAACCTACCTTGTCTACATCTTGGGCGGATAAGACGGGTCCTTTCCTTCAAGGAACCTGACGGCCTGCTTTGAGGGCAGCTGAGATTCGCAGACAACTGACACTTGAGCTGGATCCAAGCTGCTTGGGTATGGCATGTGCAGAGTCCTGGGAGAACCTGGGCTCAGGTAGCATAGGTGCAGAGAAGACAGTGGGGAGCAAAGCTGGGTGGGGAGATGGAAAAGTAGACATCTCACCTCGAGCTGCAGCACTCTTCAGTCTCAGACCTGCAGGAACAATTGCTGTCAACATTTTTCAGTGGGGCAATGCCAGCCATCTCCCAGCCCATGCTCTAGGCATTAGTGCAGTGACTACATGATTTTGCTCAGGTTGATTTAGAGAATTTCACAGCTAAATTTAAAGCGCCATTAAGTAGGGTGATGTGTGGGAAACAGCACCATGCTATTTTTAATTTTTTTTTTTTAAACTTGGCTTATGTATTTACTGCTTTCCTAAGTGGGTTCTTAAAAAATACCTGCCAAGTAGATTCTGTCTTGTAAACAGATCCAAATAAATTTTATTAAGATTTTTGCTTAAATCTTCCCTACTCTGCTCCCAAGTTGACTTTGGCAGTTTGTAAAGGCTTCTATGAACAAGGAAAAAAGGAGTTTTTATCCTTTACGAATAAGTTAAATGCAAATTTCCTTGGCTAGTAGTTAAATATTTTTTGGATTTTCATAGAAGAGAATAATGACTCACATCCATTGATAAAGTACACCTTACCTCCATATTATTAACAAGTGCAGTCGGGTGAATCAGACTGCATCTGCCATTGAGAATAGAGATGCTTGTTTGGAGGACAGAGAAGGACTGAGCTCCCAGCATGTTGTGTTTATAGTTCCAAAACCAAAATACAGATTGGAGATTTGTGCCCAGGTCACAGTCTCCTTGACAGCCTCTGCACTGTTGCATATCAAGTGTTCCTGCTTAAAAAAAGTTGGATGGCAAAAAAATAAATAGTGGTGCTCTAGAGTAAAAGGCAAGTTCTGATGTCTCATGCATTCTAGGAATATGCTTCTCAGACTGCCAGCTCAAAATTTAGGGTAAAAAACAAAACAAAACAAAAAAAACCTTCAAAGCCACAATGCAGGTGACAGGATGATGTGTAAGGTACAAACTGGCAGAACCTGTGGTAAAAGAAAAACAGAAATTATTTTGAAATAGAAAAACATGACTGGAAACGTAACTGAGTAGACTGTTGAACCTGCTGATTATTTTTTTTCTGATGACAAAACAAGAAAAATCCATGCTCCAGAGCTGATCATTAGTGGAACTGTGATTTTACCTCTATGCTGGATAATTTCTTTCAACAGTGGAGAAATTGAAAGAAATATGCCAAAGATAGAGGATCTAGTTACAAATAAGTCAGCTGGGGCAAGTGAAAATTCATGTAATATGCCATAAGCCTGTTGAGATCCAAAAAAGGCATAAGGACTGAAAAAAACAGTAAAATGCATTGCACAGAAAGCAGTCATTCTGTTGGAAAAAGCTATTATAGCAAACCCAAAGCTTTGGCAATTTATGTAATCAAGAAACAGCAATTAATTGAAGCTGGAAGAGACGTTTTTCCAGATATAAACCTGGCTTTATATTTATAAGACTTTTTTTTTTTACTATTTATCTGGAGGCTGTTTCCATATTAGATCTACCCAGTCCAGTCTTTGTTGCTTCATACCTATCAGGCTCTCTCTAATGCTGTTGCCAAAGGCTCTTTGAAAGCTGTGGTCATGCAGAAACCTCTTTTGGCAAGTAGCCTGGCAATCAGTCCTGCCTCGTGGTGGGGGCGACATCTCACCACACTACCACATCAGTGTGATCCTCTCATAGTGTAGGGAAGCAGATGTGGTTCTCATTGAAAGGACAATAACAAGTGACTTCTTCTGGCGTCACATTGGAAGAAAAATAGACAACGTAGATTTTCATTAAAAACAAAATCTAATACAAGTGTCTAAGATTTCTGTCTTGAAACCAGTGACCTGTACCTGGAACAGGATAAGATACTGTAGTTCAAAAGAGTCTCTCTGTTGCTCCCTGCCTCAATAAAAATGAGAGAGAAAGCAAGATTGCAGCTGAGAGGGAATTGGTTTTGGAAGCTCCAGAGCAGTGCACAGAAATAAAGCCCCCTCTCCTCCCTGCTCCAAGAGGTGTCTCTCTGGGGCCCGGCCAGGCACATGAATCACAGCAGAATTTAACAGGTTCAAGAGAAGCCGAGAGAAAGTGTTCAGTAACCCTGCCAGATTTACTGCTTTATTCATTATTTATGCAGACGGCAGATGCAGTACAGATTTAGGGACTGACTACAGTAAATAAACGGCTGACATGGCCCAGCCAGATGCATTAAACACTTCAGCACTTCATTCCTACTGCACCAGTATGCTAATTTTGGTTCCTAACCTCAGTACTCAGATATTGGTATTAGAAGTAGCGGCCACCCAAAGCTGTTTCTGTTGTGGGTGACAGCACAGAGCTGAGACGGGACGGCGGCCCTGTCCCGGGGGCTGTGAGGGGGCCTTCCTCCAGTGCCCGTAAGGTGATAGAGACTGCATGGGAAATCTCGTGCTTAAGAAATGGGATACCTGTCCCTTTCATTGGGGATCACCTGGGGCTAATAAAACACAGTGATCCCATTACCTCTAGGGGCTTTAGTGGTCAGTGAGCCTTAATTGGTGGCTGCAGGAGCTCTGCTGCAGCTGGGGCCCTGCAGAGGGGCAGATGCCACAGGTGGCACCTATCAGCCTTGTTAGCTGAGGGGAGGAGCTGGGCTCTGCCCCAGGTCGTGGCCGCTCTGAGGGGCGAGGAGGGGAGCTGCTCCTGGAGAAAAGGTGAAAGCTCTGCTCCTGAGGTTTGCTTGTTCATCTCCGTCCTTGAAGACTGTGACTGGACAGGGGTGAGTGACCTGGGGGCTGCTGTGGCAAAAGCTTTGTGTTAGGGAAAAGAGGAGTAAGGGAAGGCTGAGGTAGGCCTGACTGGGAAGGGGCTTGCTTGGCTGTGCCATGCTTGGCTGTGAGAGGGAATGGTCTGGCTGGGCAGCCTGATGTGAGACAGCTTGGGAAAGCTTTGTTCCTCTTGGTTCCCTTCTGTTGATGAGCTTGCCTTTCTGGAAGGCTGGAGTCTCATTTGAGTTTTGCAGTTGGAGGGTGACTTGCTTCCTTGCATGGGCGTATTTTCAGGTGCAGTTCAGTGCTGCCCTCAGTGTGGCTGAGCTCCCTGCGGGTGCTGAGGAATGGCCAGGTACTGGGGCCCAGGCCTGACGCTAGTGGTCACAGCTTTAGTGACACCCAGCTGCATAGGTCAGCAGTGCCCGCTTCCCAGCAGTGCATTGCCTTGCCCTGTTGTTGCCTTTCCTCCTCTCAGGCTTTCACGATGAAAAATTTGCAGCATGGCAGCATGTGGGTGTGAGAGAGAAAGTGGTACAGCGTGGTTTTGGGGGAAGGGTGTGGAGGAGGGTTGCAATCCTTTGTGCTGTTCTGAGCAAAAGGAAAGTCAAGAAAAAAGGATGCTTTTTTTTTAATGATGCAGATAACACATTTTCTTCCAGTTGGTGGTGATGTATTTCACACATCTGTCTTGGCCAAAACAGCTTTAATAATAGATGTGGGGAGAAAGCACTGACTGGAGGTTGCTCCGCTTGTATAAAACTGTTGCTGAACGTTCAATGATGATACAGCCTCTTGGCATAATTTAAATATTATTGTCTATGGCTCTAGGAAATTTATCACGTTTAAATTCCTGTCTGTCATCAGTGATGGTATCATCTGGCTCCTGGGTGGGTACAAGTGAGGGGTTCAAGGGAAAGCAGCACCCGCTGTCTCGGCTCGGCCTCAGTGCAAACCCTTGCCCCTGTGGGAGGAGTGCTCCTCAGGGTGCTGTGACAGGACAGGAGGCAGGTGGAGGTTCCATGCTCTAGATGAGACCTGTGGTGGGTTCTTCTGCTGCTTGCACTCATTAAGTATCCCTTGGCACTTGGCAGCAGTAGGGCCATTAACCCTAATGTCCTGGCTAAACTCCAGCCTACCTAATTACGTTCTGCCCAATGAAGATTCAGGCGTGGAAATTATTTTCCTCTTTCTCTTCTAAACAGTGTTATATAAAGGGTGGTTTAGTGCTGAAAATGAGACCTGTTTTATTCAGAAACTCAAATCTGGATTTAGGGATGTTACAGCAAATAGAGCCTTCAATGCAATGCCCAGGTCTTCTGAGCACATCCAGGCACAAAACGTGGTTCTTTCTCTCTTCTGTACATTTTTCACATTCCTTTACTAATAACAAAGCTCCTAAAATCTGTTTAAGCTCATTACTTGCAGCAAATAAAAATACTTCACGCAAAAAGGAAACAGATGGTCCTGAATGTTGAAGATCTGCTTGAGATGTATTTTCAGCCCACTGTCTGGAACTTGTCTCCAGTTGTGAAGGAATAGAAGTTTAATTATGAGCTCTGCAATGCTAACACTGTATAACCAGGGAATTCTCATGTATTGGCCTCTTTGCATATCAACATAACTATTTTATGGTGTCCACATCCTGCTAAAGGAAAATATTTATGCATATGTTGGAAGGAAAATAACTTTGGGGTTGGGGGCTTCCCCTCTAGGACTAAATTGTTTCTACATTAGACTTGAGTAGTTTTGCTGTTAAGCCAGAGTATACATAAGATTTGCATTATCTGGGCTGACCTGGCATCCTACCTGTGGATGTGGTACACGTGGATGGTTCCTTCAGACTTCGTATTTACATTTCCGAGCGGAAGCTGGGTCGTAGTGCAAAGAGCCTCAGACTGCAGCTATACCCTGTGTGTATGGTACTGTAGCCTACAGTGCCTAAGCATTTCTAATTTCTCTGAATTTAAATCTGTGTTTGGGAAAGCCTAGGCTTTAAGCAGAAGCAACAGTTACGAGTTTTTTCCATGGGGACACCTCAGGAGGTTAATTCAATCTGTGTTACTCAGACTCCATGGTTCCTGCTGGCACATCATCTGGTTTTCATAGTCAGTGTCCTGCTTCCAGCTGAAACACAATATGGTGCTTTAAAGAAAAAAAAAATCACACAGCTGCTGTCATGTACACGTTGTGCTCTTAGATGACCCATGGACACGCTTCTTGTCAGGTAGATAACGATCATCCAGAATGAATGAGTGGAGGAGGGAAACCTAAAGCCAGAGCTCATGCTGACCCCAAGCAGAGGAAGGGCTGTGTGTGGGTGCACCAAGGACAGCATCTGCAGCGAAGGTTAGCTCATTTCTTAGAAGAATAATAATAAGTTGTTGCCAAATTATTTTGATCAGGAGAGGGTCATAAATCTGACTAACTTTTTTCTGATGTGCTTAAGGTTCGTGAGCAATTAGCAGGTAGTATGTGTGAGTAATAATGCTGCTCCTTACAACTGGGCTGTTAACACTTGTGCTGAGTTTGATTACTTGGCACCTCTGATGCTTTTCTGGCTGGTTGGGTGCTGGACATCATAGCAGGACAACAGCAAATGGTGAATAACATGCATCTAGAATGAAGCTCTAAACACATAACTTCAGGAATTACAGACTGTTGAATTTATATTTGCATGACATCACTGAATACCGGACTGCTAATCAAATAGCTATAAATAAAAAAAGGCTGTTGAGTAAAGGGGTTTTATTTGAAAAATTAGTGACTTATATGTAGGATTTTTATGTAATGTATTTTTGTAGAAATCTTATTTTTGCTTCAAATCTAGGACTTGATTTTTCTCACTTCCTCCCCTCATCCTTTCACAGAAAGATTGGAATAGTTGTAAAAAGTTAGGGTTTATGGAGGAGGCATTCTCAGCTTCTTTCTAATAAAATTATGGAGAAAGGAAAGGTCAAGCAAGGTTTCACTTATCAGATTTTCTATCAGTTTTTCTCCTTTACCTTAACTGAAAAATAATGAAAAGTGAAAGGTATTTTAAAAAATAATCAAAATGAAAACTTCTGTTTCCTACAAAAAACAATTCAGAATTTTCTCTCAAAAAATGGTGAGTGACAGGTTTCTAACCTTGAAAATACTTGATTTTCCTCCTCCCCTCGCCATCTCTTTTCCCAACAAGTCCACCCAGCTCTGGAATTGTGCCCAAGTGAATCAGTGAGGAGATGTCTCAGGGTTACTCTCTTTAGCAGAGGAATGTTTCTGGATTTTTACTTTTTTTTTTGGTTCCTCCTTGTTTGTTTTTGTTTGGGACATAGAAATCTCTGTTATTGCAAAATAAGCTAACATAGCCTGTTTTATCCTCAAGGAAAAGAAAATGGGTATATATATATAAATACTACCCAAACAAACTGGGTAGTATTAAATGTTTACCTAGCTGAGACCCTGAACTGCTCTTGTGTGTCTGCCCATGGCGGCGACTGTGGGCAGAGTGACAGCCGTGCTCGGGGCTGGGGTCTGGCAGGTTCCTTGGTGCATCACTCCTGCTCATCAGGGGTCTGGCCGGGCTCCCTGCAAAGGCACCAGCATTGTTCAAATGACTTTTTTGTTGCTTCGTTTTTTCTTTTTTTGTGGACTGGCTTCACAGTTTGGCTTTTCGAGGGTTTTTGATGATTCAGGCTCCATGCCTGGTTGGGGGATTAGAAAGCCTCTTGCACCCTCAGCCCATAAGCTGCTCCAGCTGCCCCCATGCAAGAGTTGGTGGTGTGACATTGTGGGGAGTTTAGCCAGAGCCCTTAGCAGCATCTTCCAGGTTAGTGTGTGTTCTCTTTCCAGGTCTCAAACATGTCTTTCAGGGGTTTTATTCTCAAAACCACACCTGATATTATTATTCCATTCACAGCAAGGGCACTCCTCTGTGTACATGTTTCATAGCTCTAATAATGTTCTCCCCTATTAATTTTCAACTAAGCATGACCTCAGGAGTAGCTTAAACTTCTAACAGCAGCCATTGCTTTCCCCATGAGCGTACAAAGCAGCGGGGCTGCGTGTTTACCTGCCTGTGGTGCAGCCCTGCTGTGGTGTGTGGGTGCTGGAGGCGTGCGTAACGCTGCTGGGGAAGCCACAGGTGAGCGAGGCAAGAGGGGAGCAGCTCCTCTCCCTCCATGTGCTCTTCAAGCCACAGAGCCATAGGCAGGTTATTGCCGCTGTTTATTATATCATCCCTGCATCCATGTGCAATACGGGGGCATCGGTTGGGTAATCCTCACCTTTCTGGTTACTGTGAAATCTGGTTTGTGCTTTAACCTTATTTTCAGTAATAGTCTTCTGTTGGGAGATACCTGTCAAGTAAACTCCAGGGACCAGGCTCTGATTTTTGGCTGTAGAGGCTTTGATCCTGTGTGCCACGTTGAGCAGGCGAGCCTTGCCCAGCCTGCTGGCATGGGACAGCCTCCAGCCCTGTCTCCTTCCCGGGCAGCCACCAAGTCACTCACCCAAATATTCCGCTCCGACTATACACCTTGGCACAGTGCACGTGCTTTAACCTGTGTGCTAATGGTGACTCAGTATTTGAGCTGAGAGATAGATAACAAGTACTTGTGGAAAAACTCACCATCTGTCTACCCCAAGGAGGACTGGATTCTGTTGGGATCCTGGAGTGTGAGCTCCAGGGGGTCTGAGCTGCTGTCGAGTGCCTGCCCAGGCAAATAAAGCCACTGGAGGCAGCGTGTTGGTGCCAGAATTTCTTTGAGTTAAATCAGGTTTGACAGCCTGAAATGATACCATCATCTGATGTCTAGTTTTCAGCTTGGCTATTTCTCAATCAGAGAATTTTTTGGGTAAGAAAGCGATAAACTAGAAATCATTCTAATTTGTTTCAACAGAGTTTCAAAGGGGGTTGTCTTTTAGCTTAGAAAGTGCAAAATTTACAGGAATAAGTTTTATTCCTTTCAACTTATCTGTAACTTTTTTTGTTCACTGGAAACACCTTCCTCTCTTCAACAATTTCCCTATGGTCTTTGTAGATGCTGTGGTCCATGTGGGATCCTTCCAGGATAACACTCAGTGTGCTAGCCTCTAACGTTCTCTGTGTGTTTGTGTTCTGCTGTGTTATAAAGGACCAGCTCATCGCTTCAAGCCTGCAGCATGGGTGGTTGATATCGGTGATTTTTGGGTGCCTTGATACCATGATGCTGTGGCCACTTAACCTGGATAAGGTGTAGCCCACAATGTGTACTACTGGACTCAACATCCTATGAAGAACCAATAGGAATCGTTACTCCTAGAGTCCTAGGCCCAAGTTTTACAGTGGGTACTGCAGACAGCCAGTATGGTTCAGAAGGCAAGGGATGCACTGGGGGCATTGAAATACTTTCTCATGAGTGATCAATAGACTCATCTTCATGCATTTTATTCTCACTTGATCTCTTCCTTGCCACTCTGCCCACAGCAATAAGATGGTATGCAATATATATATTCAGGATACTAAGGGAAAATAATATTTTTTTTGATGTGCTGTCAAGTAATGCTCCAAACCATGGGGAGAACTTTATATTCAGTCACCTTTGAGATACTGTCTATCAAAATAAGTCGTCTTTGGTCCCAGTGCTCATATTTTGTGTGTGTATTGCTTTGTATTACCATGTATTTGGGTTTTGTCTACCTAGTCCTTACTCTGGCACCTTTATCCAGGATGCAAGTGTTATCTTGCTTTGCAGGTGGTCCCAAGTCTCTGTATTGAGAATCCAAATGAAGTCTATTTTCCTAAGAGCCCAGCTTTGCTGCTGGTGAGAGGGTCTCCTCCTCCTCCCCTCTATCTTTTGCTTTGAGAGTGTTAATGAAATGTTTATGCAGTCTTGGTAGGACTGCAGACTCAGGGGTCTGGTGTTGAATGAGGAAGTGTTGGTGGCTGAACAGACACCCCCCCCCCCCCCCCATAGTAAAATCCTTCCCTTGTGGACTTGCTGCTGTTCCTTCCTGCTTGGTGGTATATGTTCCCAAATAGTCCCGCTGAAACCACTGCAAGCAGGAAGGAATGGTTCATCTCCAGTGGGTTTTGTACTGAGGTTTGAAGGACATTTTATTGAAGGCTTACATTGCTGTAGACAGACTAATGTTATTATGGTTCTGAGCAAATTGCAGTGTGAAGCAGCTCTTTAGCATTTTTTAACAATTCTTGAATATGCTTTGCATTATTCCAAAAGATGGATTTTGCACCTCCCTTTCCCCCATCAACATGTAATCTGAAAACCCACTTCAGACCTTTCCTGATGTAGATTAATGCACTAGGAATGGCATTTTATGAAAATACAGAAAACTAACCAAGCAATTGTTTTAATTGTGAACGTTACCAACCTCTTCCTGGTGGTATTTATTCTTGCATTTGGACCTGTGCTCTAAGATCACACATTGCTGAGTTTCTCTACTGACCTTGTTGCAGACAGTTTCTTCCTGAACATACAGCTTATTGTTCTCCCGATGTAATTAGACCAAGTGTTATGACAGTTGGTAGGATTACAGCGCTTTGATAAATGACTTGTTTCTTAGAAAGGAAGGTTTGTGAAAACAAGACCATTCATCTCATTTCTTGCTTGTTTCCTCTGCCCAACTTTCTTCTTGAAACTGTGCATATGGAGTTAGATGTGTCCTCAAGGAGAGATTTTGGTGTTTCTCACAGACTGTGGGTCTCTCCGAGTGGCAGCCTTGCCCTTGAGCGTATCAGCTATTCACCAGAAGCTGGTGTCACTTACAAACTTGGCAAAAGAACACCTTGTCAGCTTCTGCAGATTTCTGATAAAGATATTGAAGAGGACAGGTCTCAGTACAGACTCCTGCAGCACTCTGCTTGCTACTGCCTTCCAGGTACTCATTAACTTCTACCCTCTAGAGCTCAACCATCTAACCTGCTTTTTGCCCATATAGTTGTCTCCCCCTTCCAGACTAGTAATCCTGAAATTGTGTAAAAGATTGTGGGAGGTGCTGCGGCAAGCATTGTGAAAGTTGAGGTAAAAGCTCACAGAGCTCTCCCCTCATCCACAGCTCCAGCTGTTCTCCCATAGTGGGTGATCAGGTTAGTCAGGTGCAATTTGCCTTTGTTCAATCTATACTGACTGGTCCCAGCTGCTGCCTTCTCCTCCAAGCCTGGTCCAAGAGGGCTCACTCCATGATTTTCCCACCAACCAATGCAAAGCTGACTTTTCCCCAGACTGTCTTTTTGGCCTTTTTTTGAAGATGGGTGCAACACTTGCTTTTCTTCAGTCATTGGGGGCCTCCCTGATCATGACAATGTCTCAAAGATGACAAGAGTGGCCTTCTACAACATTGGTCCCTTCTCTTGTCACCTGTAGGTGCAACTCATCTGGTCCTGTGTGCTTGAAATTAAGTGATGGGATGAAAAATGTTTGATTTCTGATCTTGTAACTGTTACTGAAACTGCACTGTGGAGGTCAGATGGACTTGGTGCCATGTGCCTTCCAGCCACAGTCACTGAGATGAACCTGATAGACCTGTGCTGTGCATCAAGAGAACTAGTTTTATCTCTCAGCACAAATTAGCCTCCCTCCAGGAGGTTTTGATGACTACCTCTCATTAGTTAATGTAGATCTTTCTGGCCATGCTGAAGCTTTAGAGTGATTGCAAGGTTGTTTGGAGATGGCTGCTTTTCCAAGCTGGTTGGAGCTAAGCATGAGGGCTTTCCTGTTAAGTTCTGCACACTACAGTTGATCATTTATCTATTTTCTGAGTAATATGTGTGTCAGAGCTCAAGACAGTAGCTTTCTAGAGGCTTGAACAATGGTGACTATCTGTTCCACTTTACAGCGTATTTTTTTTATCTGAAATTGGGTTTTAGGCTTTCCTCTGTTGAGCTGTGTGACTGATCTTAAAAGCTTCTTGATATATTACCCAGGCCGATTAGATTCTGCTAGACCTCTCCATCACCAAGAATTGATTTCCCCCACTTCCCCCCTTAATGCTTGAACTCAGAAGGCCCTTAGGGCTTCTGGCTTAATTAAAAATTAAATTTACAGATCATTTCTCAAATCATCCCTTAAGCAGCCAGTAATAATGATCACCTCTGAGTGGTGTGTGTCACTGTCATTTTAATGTGCTGTGTTGTAAATAGTAATGTGTCCCCTCTGTGAACCCTGTGTGGAGCAAACTGCCCTATGCTGCTTTCTGTTTGTTTATGTGTATAATACAAAAATTAGTGTTTTGAGTCCTGGGGATCTTTACCATACTTCATCTTCAGTCTGGCTGATCACACTGGTTAGACTCTTTCATGTCACTTTTTTCTTTTTAACATAGAGAAGGAAGGAGTAAATTGTCCTGTATTTATGAACATTTCTGTTTGTTTTGAAAACTATTTTCATCTTGCCCAATTGTTTCCCCTACAACTTGAAGACTTTTTTTTTTCCTCCTCGCTAGGGTATTCAGTTTCTTAAAGTCCCTTTTCTCCCAGTTGAAAGGAAACTCACATTATGTGAAGGGAATAGGAAAAGCTGCCAATCCAAAGTGGTACAAAGGGTTCTTGCTGTGATGCTTCACAGCAAACACACCTCTGAGAGCCTGTCAGGTACTTCAGTACTACAGGTGGCAGAGTTAATTGCAAATGGATCATCCAACAAACTGAGCCCTCTCTTATAAGAGTTCTCTATAAGCCAGCTTTGGCTTTGTCTGTAGATTATGTTTTTTTCTTTTATTGCATAATTTGTCTGAATTTATTTAACCTGTGATGAATCTGCCAAGAGTTTTCACTGATTATTGCTCTCCATGCTATGCAATTGATTGCTATATTGCTCTTCTGTTATTTTGTGGGTTGTCTGTATGTTTTGAAATAGAGAATTAACATTAATAAATGGTGAATACTTCTGCTGATGCACAAGTTTCTGTCCTCATGCAACATATGTATCTGCATGAAGCCACTTTCAAACACTTGAGCAATAGCACATAGGTGATTGCTGCTCTGCTGGGCGTAGACCTGTAGACTTGTACAACTGAGACCTCTATCTCCATGCTTGCTTTCTCATCAGATAAGTGTTTCTTCCCTTACTGTATTTGCTTGTCATCTCCATTCCATATTGCATTTATTTTTATTTCCTTTCTATATCTTTTTTCTCCATCATTCTAAAAGGCACTTAATATATGAATTTTCTCTAACTTTTGAGTTAAACATGCCTTTACCTAACCTGACCTCAGCAGTCCTATATGAAGCCAGAAAAGGCTTGTGGTTGTTTCTTGATCTGGCCAGCTTGACCATTTTTCATTGTTCCTCAGAAGCATTTTAGGAAGCTGTCTGTGCTGTCACACCTTTTGAGCTGGCATCAGTGGACCTGTGTCCAACAGCCTCAGCTCCACCAGCAAGACCTGCATTGCGTTGCTCTGATCTGTGGCTCAAGTGTGCTGCTCTCTTCCCTTTCCAGGCACTGCTCTGTTCTATTTCCAGATACATTTTTATTCATTAAACTCCTAAAAGAGAGGCTGATCAGAAGGTAGTCCCAGGGAGGATTTGGCCTAGAGATGCTTTGCCAGATCCTCTGCACTCAAGGTTGAATTTTGATGGAGATGAGCATTTAACAGCTCTGCAAGTGGTCTCTGAGCTGAGGCCCTGCAGTGATGGCAGAGAACAGGCTCTGGAAGAAAAAAACCCAGCCTTTGAAGCCCTTTTTACCAGAGTAGTACATAGTAATTCAAACAATTATTAAACTCCAGTGAAAGCCCCTTGCACTCTGAGAAATATCACTAGAGAAAAACGTTAGCCCCAGCTGAGTTACCAAATCATTAACCTCAGCTACTGAAGTGACAGTGCCTGCTTGTGCCTGTGTGAAATAGCTATTCAACTGGTGGCATCAAAGGAGTGGCTATTCTCTAAATTCTGGGGGGGAAGGGAGAGGAAATGCTGTCTAGAGTATTTCTTAAAATGGTCAGGGCAGCTTTAGAACAATGGCTTAAATCCACTGTGATTTGTAGAACCCTAAAACTTTCCTAGTGGAATTTTGGACTCCTGCCCAAAATAGGGGTGTCTGTGTCACTACCTGCTGGAGATCCCCCGGACAAAGCCCAGAGAAACTCCTCCCTGTCAACCCCAGTTGGTCTGAGCAATCCATAATTCCTGATCCTGTTGCTACTGGGGCTGAGGGGATGTAGTAAAGCCAGGAGTTGCTGAAGCTGCTCTGATAGACCGTCCTGAGGGCAAATTAGCTGAGGAGCAGTGAAGTAGCACAATGCCAGTGAACAATCATCCTGTTTCCTCTCTTAGAGGTGCTATTGCACTACAGCAGATGCAGGCGGAGCACTGTCTCAGTACTCAGCTCCTGTAGTGGTTTGGGGTTTAAGAGACAGGGTGCCATTAATCTTCTGTTGGCAATTAGTCATTTTTTCATTTCCTTTTGGGACATGTAGGATAAACTGCTACTGCCTCCAGCCAAAGCAGTGCAGGAGTACCTGTCTAACTGGGTGCCACTGGTGTATGTGTGTTAGGTTCCTGATGAACACGTGGATGGTTCAGTTTTCACCAGGAGCACTGTGTGGTTAGAGAGTGTGAAGGCCAGATGGACAGGTTGGGGTAAACTATCCTTGTGTCCCTCCAGATAGCATGATAACTCTTGAAATGAAGGAAACGGCTCTCCGCAGGTGTTATTCTGGAGTCTGCATGTGTGTATGCCACAGATGACCTCAGGGTTTTCTTGCAGCTTGGGCTGTCATAACAGATAGACTCAGAGTTTAAGGCATCTCTTGCATCATTGATTTGCTATTCCCCGTTCTCTCGTTTCCTCACTTAAGGATGCTAGTGCATGGAGTCTTCACTCCTGATCCCAGCTAACTCCAGGGGGTTGTGAATTAATAGTTAAGGTTATTGGGATGGCAACTTAGTTGATGTGCTGTTGTTTGAGCTTACTTGATTGATGCTTCCATGTGCAGAGCAGGAGAGCAGTGTCCCTGCAGGCAGCTGGCTTGCCTAAGGCAGGCTGGGCATGGCAGCAATCTTCATTTTTCTCACATGGCTCAGGCCAGCACTGCCCTTGGTTTCCCCCCTAGCATCTCACCAAAGATGCATCTGTATCACGCATCTGCCAACACTGCCATGCTGATCTTGATGCTTACTTGGTGTAAGAAAAGTCCTGCTCCAGGCAGGCTGTCTGCACCCATGGCAGAGGGGGCAGGGATGTTGCTGGACTTGCTTGTGTAGCCTTAAATAATAACCTGATTATCTGTGCTAATAGTGTGTTATTTCCTAGAGTAACGTTGTGTTTCAGAGCAGCCCAGAAACATCTGATTGCCTGCAAAAGAGAAAAACTATAGATAGCAAGTGCTCTGAAGCTATTCTAAAGTAAATCTCTCTGTGTAACAGCAGCAGAAGATTACTGAATGTATCTAGAAATTATATCTGTGGGGCTCCTGTGTAGCACTTGCTGCATGTTTCTGAGGTGTCCTGGGATCAGTTCAGCCCCAAGGGTGCATGTATACAGCTAAAATGGTGCCATACCCGAGATGTCCTCTCTGTCGCTCTGTCTTGGAGGATCCTATTCCTCAAGACTATCTGATATGAACTGACTGAAACTTTGAAGTTTGGCAAGGAAACCCCCAAATCACACAAGTTTCCCTGGGAGAAAGCTCTTTGGGGTGGGCGAGAAGGAGAATACTTGTGTGGGATCAGTCAAAACAGTGTTTTAATTTCTGATCTGCTATCGTAAGGCATACTCCCATGCCAAACTAAAAAAAGGGTTCCAAGTGAAAAGTAGCATTAATAAGAAAAAAGATGATTTTTGCCATAATGCTTTTTTTTTTTCTCACTCCATCCAATTCTCCCTCCTTCTCTATGTAGTTCTGGTAAAGTCACTGGGATCTTGCCAAGTATTCAGCAAGAAAATGGTTCCATTCTAGTATTTTTTTTGACAGATCCATCACGAATCAGTCTCTGAAGTCTGTCCTGTCTGCTCACCAGCCAGCTCTGCTCAAAGAGTCTACTCAAACTGTTTGTGCTTATTTGTAAATGATGGATTTAGACAATACCCAAAATAATAGTACAGTCCTGCTGATTTGTATTTGCTTTGCACAGGCATAAAGGATTGTGGCAGGTACACAGTATGGGAAATGAACTGTATCTTCCTTTAATGTGTACTTAAGCTACCATCTGAGGTCGTGGCAGGGCTGACTTTTCTGCAGAGGGAACAGTTATAATTTTCTGGGGCTCAGGGGAGTTTATACCTTATTGAGTGAGCAACTGATTCTTCCAGTGCTGCTTTAAGGACTGATTTTGAGCAGCTGTAGCCTGGGGCACTCATGATGTTCAGATACGTCTTCCAGTGATGGATGCAATAGGTGTCAGTGGGACAGAAACATAATTGCCCAGCTGAAATGGCCTTCTGTTCCTGCATGTGGGCTGCAAACAAGCTTCTGTGATTCAGAGCCACTGGTTCAACTCTTGGGGCTAGTTGGGTTTTGTGGATGTTCCAGTGCTGAAAGAATGACATTGACTTTAAACCTGGTACCTGTTGGATGTGTTCTTGGGTCCTTATCCCAGCTCCACAGGAGCATCTGGCTGGCACCAGCTCAGCAGTAGGAGGAAAGTTTAGAAGTTTCATCTAAACATGAAGAGGAGCTGCTTTACTTTGAGGGTGGCAGAGCTCTGGAACAGGCTGCCCAGAGAGGTGGTGGAGTCTCTGTCTCTGGAGACATTCAAAGCCCTCCTGGACGTGTTACTGTGCAACCTGCTCCAGGTGGACCTGCTCTGGCGGGGGGTTTGGACAAGATGATCTCCAGAGATAATCGTTCCAACCCCACATCATTCTGTGAAAGTGTTTTTTCCTCCCTTCCCTGAGTTGGGGAACTCTGCTTTGTGTGTGGTGTTCCTGCTGAAGGCATAGCTGCTGTACCCCTCCTGCTTGCAGGCCCTGCATTCAGGGCAGAGTTGGCTACCTGTAGGCAGCTTGCAGAACATGGAACACTTTGCAGGCTGTCCTCTGCTCAGGTCGACCGGAGACACTTTGCCGTGAAGCAGCAAAGAAGCTAGTATTCTCTATAATGATAAAAATGCAAAGAAATGAGTGTATGTGCGTATATATTTGACAAATAGAATTAAACCCTATTTTTTTCCTCTGCCTTCTACTGCTTTTCCTGTCAATCTGTGTGCCACCAGTCCTGCTTGGAGACTTGGTTCCACTAATGTTGTGCTGACTATTTGTTTATACATATTTGTGTAAACGAGGTTGTTTGATCTAATTGTTTAAGAGGAAAACATTGAAGTAGCCTCTGTACCGCGCCTCTGTGTCCAGTGTACCTAGGGTCTGCTGGAACAAGATAAGCAGAGCAGCCCTTTCAAGCTCCCCAGCAAAGCTCAGATGGACATCTCAGGGGACTGCTTTGCCAGCAGAAGTTTGTGCTTGTCGTGCTGAGCCTTGCGTTTTGCATCCAAGCTTGTTTTCTCTCTACTGACCTGAAGTAAATTAGCTTCTACTCTTTTTCTCTTTTCCCTCAGGAAAAAAAAAAAAAGAGGAAAGGAAGGATAAGAAGTAGCTTGGGAACTGTTGCATATGTGAACGCCATTTTAAAGTAGAGTTTTTCTGGTTTTTTTGGAGGCTGTGGTTCGTCTGTGCAGCCATGCTGTTCTGCCTGCTTCTAACAGGCTCGTGTGTCAGTGCTCCCAACAGCCTCCTGAAGGTCTGGCTCTGTGTCCTGGACTACTGCAGCTGAATCCTAATACAGCAAATTGGGAAAGTATCTCTTGCTTTCTCTGTTTCTGCTGAGCGCTGCTATCAGCTTGGTTATTGCTCAGCCATGGTGATATTGCTGCTTGATTTATATGGCCTCTATCCTTGCTCCTCTGCCGCTTGAGTACAGCCGTTATAAAAGCCATCTGCAGTTTGTGCCTTTATTCCTTGGGTTTCTAGGCTGGCAGATGGTATGGACAAAAAAAGAGCCTTCCTCTGTCTAAATTAAGCAATAACACATCAACTTCCAATCACATTCTTCTTATCACCTCGTGATCGCACTTTCATAAAATCCCTGTTTCCATAGCTAAGCATGATAGATATTTCTCAGCCTTATGGCTTGTGTCTGAAAGGAGTCTCTGTGCCACAAGCCCTAAAAGAATATTTCAAGAAATTACACACCTGTCCTTGCCTCCCAATTTCCAGTTTGCAACAGCTCTGCTCAGCCAGCCATTTGCTGCTAAAATAAAACATCAACAAATTCTTGTGTTTGATAGGGACCTGAGCTAGCAACAGCCTGGCTGGTGTGCTGGTGGCTAAATGGGCTGTTCGCCATCTCCTGTGCTCTCATTTGGTGCAAGTTTGGGTATCATTGTGATTCAGAAATCTCATTTTAGAGGTTTTATCTTGTCACAATAAAAAGAAATAATTTGATTCTCTTCAGTTATGGGTTGGTTTTTTTCTTTTGACCTGCTGGTTTATTATCGTTTCCTCATTTGGCCTAATTAAAGTGCTGTGTATAGCAGCTTGTTAGTCTTAACTATGTTCCTGCATCGCTCCGGGTAGTGCATCTTCACTGATCGCTTTAGTAGCAAGATTGGCCCTGGGCAAACAATTTGTAGCAAATCACTTGACTGACTGCACGTTGCCTCTTTTTTTGGTTTATGAATCGTCTGTGGCAGATCTTTGTTCTCTCAAGCTTTCTTGTAATGATCCAAACAAATTCCTGTGAATAATTCTTGAGCTGGGGATCCTCACCCATGGTTCCTTGTGACTTGGCATTTGCAGTTCAAGCTGCTCCCAATGGACCTGTAATTTCTATAAGATACTTTGATTTCTTGACTGAATCAGTATAACCAACTTCAACATCAATAGTTAGAAAAATAAATTCCAAATTTTCTTGAGCATTCTGGATATTTTAGTCAATCTTCTAGTGTTACTAAAGGCTTGCTTTGTTGCATGCGAAAGTTGAACAACAATAATAGAAAGAAATTAATTACAGAAAATGTCTGCGTTTTTCACTTGGTTATTTTGTGTTATCAACTTATTTGCAATATTCCCCTGGTTCTAGTTTCCAGTGTCCCCATTGCCCTATGAAAGGAGCTGCTTTTCTGTGACTCAAACGGACACCCCATATCCAAAACTTGGGGAGCAGAAGTGATGCTTATGTACTGATGTAGCAGAGGAGACCTCTGGCCCAAGCTAAACTCTTCTGTCATTTATCTGCAGCAAATGCTAAAATTTGCCTGCAAAGGCCAATAACTCTGTCTTAGTTTTCCTTGGGTGTGAGCAGGTTTGTAGCAGGCGAGTTTTGCGGCTGATTCCCATGAGCTGGTGAGGCACTGGGGGTTCTGTGGTTCAGGACAGTCATGCTGGGTCGCTTCCGCTGGTTCCTTTATCAGCTTGGGCAGCTCCATGCCCTCCAGGGGAGATGGTGTCTTACTCCCAGGAGGAGGCATTTACTGTGCAGCTGAGGGTTAAGTTAGTGCTTAAATGAAAACAAAGTGCTCAGTTCCTTCTGCACAATGCTCTAATGGAAAAATAAGCTGGCTGTTTTCTGCTCTTCCCTTAAAAACTGATGTGTTTGTAAATTCTAAGCAAGTACTGACAGGTGACTAATTTATTTTTGTCAGCTTAGCAACAAAGGCTACCCTTTGCCACCATGTTCATTTGTTACGGCAGTGCGTTGGCTGACATTGAGATTCATTTGGGTTTTTAATATATCTCACTGATACACTGTTGTAGCTATTCAGCTGCATTCCTCTCTTTCTTCCAAAACTAATTCATTTCTAATTTCTCCCCATTATTTCCCCAATCTTTTTCATCTACAGACTTGTGTATCTACAGAGAGGCATTTACAATTTTCTTAAGGTGGTACTGCTATCCTAAAGTTGCAGTTTTGAGGCCCATCAGATCATAGCTGACTTCCACCTCTTTTTTTACAACCCAAAAGGCCAGGAGAAATGGAAGAAGAGGAGAAAAAATTTGATACCCCCGCCCCACCCCCTTTCTTTTCTGGAAGATGCAATGTGCCATTGCCAAAAATGATCAAGGCTGATGCGCGAGCAAATGCCTGAATATGTCAGTTGCGAGTACTGTTAAAGTTCGTAAGTACTTGGAGCAGTGACAACACCAAGAGCTGTGAAGGCTCCAGGCTGGTGTGAACCCAGCCAGCCCGGGCCGCGCTCTGGGGAGCACAGAGCTCAGTGTGGGCAAACCCTGCACAGCATCATCCACCTTCTGGGGAGAGTGGAGCTCCTGTTATCGTGGGGTGACATCCAGGAACAGATCCAGGTCTGCTCTGAAAAGAGCTGAAAAAGTAATGGATGGACCTTTTGCATTTCTTATGCATCTCCTGCATAGCCCACTAATTCCATAATATGAGTGAAATTCCTTCTCCTGACCTGTTCCTGCTGTCACATAACAGTGGGTGCGATCTCAGGGGCAGCAGAACTCACGAGGACCAGCCAATGTGCTGCTGGTCATTCTGGGACTGCCTGCAGCATTTGACCAGCAGCACCGATGCCAGCACAGGACAAAGGTGGTTCCCACAAGTCTTCTTACTACTGTGGGTTTGTAGTGGTCCAGGAACATGTTGCCCACTCGGAGTGAGCCACTCTTCTTGTTCATGCTATTGTGAAACAACAGTTACCCCTCCAGATGGGCTTTGCTCTGCTGGTGGCCAAAGTGAACTGTGCTGAATCTGGTCCAAAGTTTCCAGGCATTGTTTGCACTGGGAGAGGTAAGTCGCTGCCCTGCCACCCAGTGCCTTTATAGCACCTCGTGTGGCCAAAGATCTCTTCATCTCAGGTTTGACAGGATCACTCATTAAAGTTTCTTGTCACTGTCTGGCAGGAGCTTCCGGTTGTAATATGGAAAAAGCCAGGGGACTTGGCAGGCATCACTTTGAGCTTGCCTGTGTGCTATTTTCAGCATGTTAATGTGAATAAGCATAATAGCAGTCTTAGAGATTATTGGTTGAGATTTTTTTTTCCTGCACATCATTCTTCAGTAAAGCAGATATGCAAATGGCTTGGACAGTTCTATGTCCTTTTACCTTCATGAGTCAGTTCAAAGCTGCTGGATTTTTTATTTTCAAAAAAGTTGCTGGGAACTTCCCATTAAACATTATCAGCACTCACATTGAAACACTTTTTTTATAGCATGTTTCTAGACCCTTTAACTTCAACAAAGCATTGAATAGTTCATGGATGGCGCCGTTGCAATTAACTGTCCTCCGTGCATTCCTCTGAGCTTTCAGACGCAAACCCCGTGTTAACCATACATCATTATTAGACTGACTTCATAGCACTAATTGACACAGAATGAAATTCAGAGCAGGAAACAAAGAGGCTTTAGCATTCAGTATGAACAGACTGCAAATTAGTGTTACTGCTGTAAAGGTTAACTGAGATTGAAAACTCTTCCTTTACTACCATGTAAGCTGAATGTTTCCTTTTTTGGGGGGGTGGGCAAATAGTCATGATTGGCATCTAAAGGGTAGAGAGGATCTAAAGAGGAGGAGAGTACCTCCCCCTGAGAAAATCTTGTAGTAATATCTCACTGCTGTGAAGTGACTATGGACATACTAAAGAACATGTGCTGGTTGGATCAGATTGGACCCCTGTCTTACCGATGGGTTTCCTTTGTTCAAAGCAATGTACCTGCTTGGCGTCTAACCAAAGAAAGTACAAGAGGCTGGATCTGCTAAGTGAGCTATCTTTTGTCATAGTTCAAATATGGCAGTCTTGATGGTGTCTTATTTTATGGAGAACAGTAACAGTATGTGAAAGCTTACCTGACACCAATTTTGATAAACTTTAACTGGAATAAGTGAGTGCAGGTATTACTTGGTTTTCTGTATGCCTCCATAGGTCAAAAAGTGTCTTCTCAATAGCGTGGAGATACCAGAAGATATCTCTGGGATTGCATATTAATGTCAGCCTTAATCAGAAATGATTATCTGAACTTCCTAGGCATCTGTGAAACTCCTGGACTGGGAGCTCCTCAAAAAACCCTGAGTCTTATATGCTCTGTATGAAAGAGAATAAGTAAGTCCCAATTTAGTGAGCTGAAAGTCTGGGACATCTGAAGTCAAATCAGGGTAGAACTGAATGCCCACGTGTATATGGGCAAAAAGTTTACTTCTTTTTCTTACCTTTAAGCCACAGATTTGTATGACTGAAGGAAGAAGTTATGGAGGGAGTCTTGCCTTTCAGAAATTTATCTAAAGACCTTCTCTTTTTTTTTTGGGGGGGGCAGTTTTCTCGGGTTTTTTTACTGTAAACACTGGAAGTATCTAATAGGCAGTTGAGTTCACTGAAAATACTAAATTTTGGTCCAGGATGAACAGATACTGAGTGTTTCCTGCTGAAAGCAGACCACAGCAGAATCATCAGCTGCATTTATGCAGATTTTCTCATGTGATCTTACCCATGATTATAATATTAAAATTCTTTAAGACAAAGTTTTACCCTTAGTAGCAGTCTACAACAGTCCAAAAACATCAAGTAAAGGGTTAGCAATACATATAACAGCCAATAAAACAATTAATCTTTGAGAAACAAGTTCATGAGAACAAGCTCATATATATTAAATATCTTTTTCTTACCAGTTACTGCGGTGATGGCTCATCCAAACCAAACATGCTGCCCATCTTTCAGCCGCAAGGTGAATTTCCATATGGCACGAGGTGCCGTTTTTGATGACATACACATAAAGCCAGTAAAACCTGATGATATATTGCTTATTAGAATGCATGAAGATGCCGGAGGATGTCCAGCCACACTTTTTTGCTTACAAGGGTGTTCAGACAGAGCTTTAGAAAAGCTGAGTGGACAGTTCACTAATGACAATGTACTGTATGAGCTTATGAAAGCAGGGAAGTGCTGTGCAAATGGTTCATTAATTTCACTATAAATGAACCATATAGAATAGAAAACTGACTATTGGTGACTAGAATAATATGACTAGGAGAAACTCACACAGAAACCTCTTTTCACCTTACATGAAAAAGGTTCGTGCTTTAGAAAGATCAGTGTAAATGCTGCCTCACCCCATGAACCTTTAGCTTTTTCTTCTCCAGGCTTCTTGCTCTTCCATCGGCTGATGCGATGTAGCAGAAGACTGTCAGAGGTTTGACCCCACCTTGTGAAATGAACCAAATTTGCGTTGCCCATTTATGAGTCACACTGCTGCAGAGAGAAGGTCTGAGTCCTGGCACGATGAGAAGTCCTACTTTCTTACTCTTTTTGCTGAAAGTGATACCTGAAAGTCAGAGTACTCCTTCAGATTAAATTCCTGCTACTGTCAGGGTCTTTACTATCAAGTTTTCTAAGATATTGAATTCAGCACAAAAGTGGCAAAACTGTCTAACTTTAGCTTGATAATAAGATTAATCTTGTTTATAATTTTAAATGAAAAGCTAACTCTGCATCACCTGCAGAAAACATAAGAAGTACATTAGCTGTTTCCCAGCCCCCTGGGCAGGTGTCGTGTCCCAGAATGGATTTAGGATATGTATTTTCAGCTCAGAAATGCATGCATAATAGTGTGTAACCTCTCCTTCTGTCAGCTAAAAAAAGCAAATAGTGTGTTATATTTAGGATGTCATTTTTGTTTTTCTTGATATGCATGCCATCACACCAATTAATTAATTTCTATCTCAGTTTTAAAAATTATTTATAGGCAGATTCTCCTGAGCTAAAGCATCTTTTGTGAAAGATTACACTGAAAGTGCCTATCTGCACTGTGATCAGACAGCTTGACTCTGAACAGCTGTGTTTCATCTAATATGACTTCATGCTATGACTTGCTAACAGTAGGCTGTGTTGTGTGCTGTATCTGTACAATGAGTTTATCAGGAGATGTGAAAATAATATAAATATTAAGTGATGAACTTAGAACTGACGTATGCTAAATTTTAAAACTGTGAAATAAGCAGTTCTCAAGGTCTAATATTAACCAAAACATCATAATATGTTTTGTTTTAATTGTGAATATCTTTTTTTCATTGTCAACATCTCCCTGGTGTGGGAAGCACTGCCCAAGTCCGTCCTGAACATCCAGTGGTTGTGGGGGAGCCTTGTCCTAACGAGAGTTTCTTAGTGTCAGGTTTTTAATGTATCTCTCAAATTCAGCTAGACACCTTTCCAGAGGCCTAATCTTGACCGATCTTCAGTTGTGGAGAAGCTGTAAGGTGTGAACAGCCATGAATGTGACAGGGTTTGGCCTCGCTCCTCAGAGCAGCCACCTCCATGTTGACTACTCAGTATGAGGGTCTTGTTTTTGAGAAGGGAAAAGCTCAGCAATCTCTAACCACCACCTTTTGGTGCTACCAAATAAGGCAATAGAACCAGGTGATGGAGATGTTAAATTTTTAGAAACTCAGAGCACTTAGCAAAGGGGTGGAGGTGGGGAAGAGAAAGTACCTTGCCTTCCTGGGGCCTTTGGCTTTGCAGCTGGTAGCGGGGCTGGCACTGGGGAACGATCCAGAGACTTGTGGTACCCAGGGAGATCAGTGGGATACACAACACCGCTGTGCAGTAAGAGTCTGTAGAGCTAAAACCAATAAATGAGCAAAGCTGGCTGTTGGACAGTAAGCAAAAACAAGATGAAAAGTCCTCTGATAGCAATAACACAGAAGTCACACAGTGGCAGGGACTTGTCGTTGTCTGGAGTGGTGATGCTTGCTGCTGGGCCGTGGTGCAGGGCTGTGCTGGAGTCCTGCTGGAGTCCTGCTTTCCCAACACCCCGGACCCTTTGCAAGCTCCAGGGGCTCTTAGCATTTCATACCAGTGTAATGATACTGAACGTGGAGCTAGTAGTATGTAACTACAACAAGCTACAAGAACAACCTCAGCATTGGCCTGTTCTCAGTGTCTTGCAATGCTTCCCTCCATTAATTGATTTAATTCCTCCCAGAGGTGGGTTTAGAGTTTTTTCTAGAAACCCAGTGTTTATGCTACACCCATTGCTTCCTCCCCAGTGTTGTGATTTACAAGGCAGCTGCATGTACACTCACTACTAATAGGAGATTTGTTTTTATGTCATGTAACAGATTCTTCTGCTAAGAACTATGTAGTAACAAATTCTCTCACTTTGCTTTTTAAATGGTTAATACGTTTGCCTGACTTCCCCTTCCCAAAGAGCAGGGGAAGGGGGATTATGCACTTTAACCAGAGTGCATCTTTAAAGCTTGTGGGAAGGAGATGAATAGATGTATCAACTGATACACACTGCGGCCAATGAGTCTTTCTTGACTAAACAAAAGGATAAATCGAGTCCCATAAACTTACCTTTGTAGTCACTGGGAATAGCACATCATTAGGGCCAAATTATTGTCCCAACCAAAGCAGTGACATGGAGGTGATTCATACCAGTCACCAGTAGGTAGCCTTCAAACAGTCATCCTGGATATTAAACTTCTCCAAGTTGTTTTCCACAGCCTGCTGTAAAACACCCCCTGAAATCAGTTTGGCAGTTCAGGAGGAATTGAGGTGACCAATACCTGGTTGTCTATTCTCAAATATGCTTAGTGGAGAGGCTAAAGAAGAGCATGTGACTGTTAATCAGTGGTGCCTGAAGTTTTCATCTTAGTTCAGTTGCTGTGGCAGGAGGATGCCAGGCGGGGGGTTAGTGGCCTGTGTAAATTTCACGATTCATTTGTATTTCAGTTGCTTTTAGAAACCCTTCTTATGGACCAAAACCCAATTGTGATGCTCTAGAAACAGCAACAAGCAGCCCTGCCCCAGGAAGCCCACCAGACTCACAGCCCTCACACTGGGCTCCTAAACTTCAGGCACAGAAAAACATTTAACACCTTTGGCCTAAAAAAAATCCCACCAAACCAAACAAAAACCACACAAAAAAAACCCCTCCAATACCAAAATTAAAATGAAATAAAAATGCACCGTAGTTTGGTTGTAGTTTTGCACTGAAGAGACATTTTTAACAAAGGGTGAGATCTGTTGTCCTTCAGAGGATGATTTTATTTACCTCAATCAGTGCTAAAATATTCATTAAAGACAGCAGATCTGCTTTGTATTATGCAAAGAAACTTTGTATTAAGTGTTGTCTGTATGTGTTCAGTGTATGAATGCATAATGTTATTAATACTCAGGCACTGCAAATAGTTGTTTTGAAAAAGGATCCAGATGACTCTATAAAATGTATATTTGATTAAAAAAAAGCTTAGGATTTTATCAACCCTCCAGATAATTTTCATATGAAAGACTGGACAAAATTTCCTCCTAAGGTTTTTCAGGACGAGTAAATTAATCTAAACAGAAAATCTGTGATGGAAAAAACCTCCAACCAAATGCTGTAACTTTTCCACTAGTTGATCTGTCCTGTTGCTTTTACAGGTATCCCTGTGTGTTTTTTGGTTTTGTTGTTGTATAATATGGACCTTCCTGTCATGCTGGTTCTCCCCAAATGTGCTCCCCAGGAAACACCTCAGTTGCAGTCTTTCAATATGAAGTAATGTCATTCTGGTGGCATTAGTCAAATTTTCCACTGAAGCAACTGAAAAATGCTCTGCAGAATTCACAGAAACGGTTTATAATCCTCAGCCTAAAAACCTAGGGAATTCCAAATTAAAATTGGCTTTTGGACATGTGCATTAGTGAATATGAGATTGAGTTGGTGCCCTCTCACCTTGTACTTGTGTCCTACTGGCACTATATTGCTGCTTTGAGTCTTTATAGCAAAAAAAATGCCTGATCTGCAATATGCTACATTATTATTTTTTTTTAAAACAGGTTATCATAATGTTTTAGGAAGTTTTGTTGTCAGGAAATGAGAGTCAGATTCATGAATAAGTACAAATTAATTGGGCACTGATAGAAATTAATCTGATTTCTTTAACAACTGCAGTATTAACTATGGAGCAACAGTGTAACTGACTCCTCATAATCTGCGTCAGTTCATTGCACAGAAGAGAAGAGCAATACTTTGCAATTTACAACAGTACCTAATAATTTCTGAAAGAGGAGTAGAAAGAGATGACCACTTAAGGCCATTTTTAGTCAAAATATTGTTTTTTCCCTTGGAATGATCCTGTTCCAGTTCTATAATGTGAGTCCTTTTAGTCCTGTAATAGAGGCTTAGTTGTTAGTAGCATTATTGAGATAAAAGAGAGGTAGATTTATAACTGTTTTTATTCATCAAGTGTCCTGAGCATATTCTTCTGCCTCTTGTCATAATCTACAGAGCTACGTGCAAGTGAGCGCTTTCCTATTCCCCCAACTGCTATAACTCAATATGATGGCTTTAAATAATGGGAAGCCATAAAATATAATGGAGCTAAGCAAATTCATGTGGAAATGATGTGAAAAATATTATTTGGAATAGATACAGATCTTAATTTTGATTTTAGCTGTCCATTGCTGCATTAAAAGATATTCCTTTTATGGTCCAAATCAACAAAATGTAAAACTCCTAAAGGGAAATTTCCTTACCCTTGCCTGAAAAATGGGTCTGTGATGCTCCTCTCCATATATCTTATTTAATAAAATATCATTTTAATGTGTCTTTTATGCGAGGACACTTAAATGTACTTGATGGCATTTGGTTTTCATTGCTATGAAGCGAGTTCATGAAGTTATGACTAAGGTTAGCCAGAATGAGCAATCAGGGAAGCTGACATGTGAAGGTAAATTAGTGTCAGTGCAAGCCTGGCTGGTGGCTATTCGTACCCTGAGATGCATGCTGTGGGTGTTATTGAGAGGGGGAACATAAGGTGCTCCCTATGAGTCTGCAGCTGCAGTTGTATTCCTGTACATGGTAAAATGTCAGTGGGGAAAACCAGGTTATATGTCTTTTCTGTGATTTCAGGTGTGACCTAATCCCGTCCTTGCAGAGATACCTTCCATTCTCAGGGCATCAAGGCAGCCTGTGGTGCACGTGGGGTTTATTCTGGGTTTTTTCAGGTGGACAAATAGAGTATAAGCTATCAGAGCAGCTCAGTGATGGGTCTAGATAGACCTTTCTCATCATCTGCATCTGTGTACTGTATATACTCTAAACATTGTTTTGCTGTCATTTTGCTGCACGGTGAGCTGTATTCTCAAGTGTTCCCTACTCGTGGCTGCTGGGTGACGGCACATACTTGTGTGCACCGCTCAGTTCAGCGGCGCCTTGACCTGATGTGGCAGAGGTGACAGAGAAAACGTGCCTCTGGAAAAGGAGCACTGCACAGGGCTGCAAATGCTGCTCAATAGGAAAAGTAGTGCCAGATTAGAGGAGCTTGGGTCCAACATGCTACATGAATCAGAAGACAAGGATGAATAGTCATGATTTATATTCTGCATTACTGTGTGCATGATGCTTTTTGCTGGAGAAGAGGGGCCAAAAAAGGTGATAGGTCTATAAAGAAAGTCTGTGCTAACTGCTGGACCAAAGCTGGATGCATCCTTCACCACATCACTTGCCAAAACTAGGAGCACAGCAATGGTGATGTGCTTCTTAACTGGGAGGTATGCTGATCTTCCTGCTCCTCCAATGATTAGATGTGTGATAGAAGAAAAATCTAACTTGATCTGTACGACTAATAAAAAAAAACTAGATTTTTTTTTTTGTCTGGGACAACCCTTTTACTGGAGTCTTAACCAAAGGAAGTGATGATGCTATGCAGGTTCCTCGCTTGGTCCTTACCTGCATTGTCTGTTCTCACTGCCTGACTCTGCATTTCCAGCACCCACTGACTCTTTGCAAAAAATATCTCCAAATAACAAGATATGTAGCAGTATTCTCTAAGTTTCTGCTGTAGCCCACCCTTCCACCACTACTTCTACTGTTTAAATTGAACTCCAGGTTCCCAGAGGCTCATAATCCCACAGCAATGCTTATGTCTAACACTTAACCAGGCCTGCCTATTTTTTTTTTTTCAGTACATACAGGACTGTACGTTTTTGTTTTCACAATTGAAGTACAAGTTTTGACAGAGCTTTTTAGAGTGAAAGTAACATCCATGTCTTTGGTGTATGTGCAAGGAGAGGAATTTGCCACATGATTTTTAGGGTTCTTTATTTCTCAAGCTTTGCTTCTTAAACATTCAGGTGAACTCGTCTTTCTTTGAAGATCTGTTTCCTTAGATTTCAGAGCACTGCTGTGCTGGTTGTTCTTCATCTTCCTGTTGTATCAGAGCTCTGCGGTGAAGCAGCAACACCTTCTCTGACAGCCATGTGTATTGACAAAGGAAACTTTTTTTTCTGTTGTGCTTCAAAAGAAGGTTCCTGAACTACACACTCCCAGATTTGCACTTTTCAAATCTGCTGTCTGAACACTGCTAGGCCTCTCTTGGTCAACAGCAGTGTTATTTACAGCCTGCCTGCCTCGAGGGTAGGAGAAAAAAATACTCCTTTCATACCCGATATTTGTACTTCTAATCAGAACAGAAGATTTAATGAACTTGAAATTTTTATGTGCATACTGGGAGAAACTGGTTTCTTCTGTCCTGCCCTGAATTACTTGCATGCTAAGAAAGATTATTAAAAATGTCTCACTTGAAAATCAGGCTGGGAAAAGACTCTGGGGCTTGTTTCTTCTCCCCTGGGTTCAAACCTGCTGACTTTCAACTCTTCAGCTGTTCTAAGGTTGAAGGACCCTCAGAGAGGGTGGTAGAGTGAGCTGGGCTCTCTCCCATCACATGGGGTCTTTGCAAGGTGCTTCACCATACGCTATACTCTGGCCATTTTCAGTGATAGAAGGCCAGAGCTTTTAGCTGAGTAAATATAAGTTTCTTATGATGTAGATATAAAAGTATTAAATAGAAGCTTTTTACTCAGAAGGGAAAAAAATCCTAACAAACCCATGAAGGAAGCTGATAGCAGGACAGTATCTTCAGTCTCTCTAGGACTTCTGCAAGAATAAGCAGGGAAATTATTAATTGGTGTTTTGGGAGAGGTAATAAAATTTCAAAAACTAAAATTAAATCCTTATCTCTTTGGCAACAGAAACAGAAGACTGCAGAGGTTATATGGGGAAATACTGTCTGTGTTCTCCAAGTTCAAGTGGCCTCTGAGTGCAGGAACACTTGCCAGCTCCAGTACCGAAGTTTCCAGTGCATGTTTTGCTCTTGTTAAATCTCAACACTTCTCTTCCACAGCTGAAGGGCTATAGGAGGCTTTGCTGAGTCCTTAGGGCTGACAGGGTGCTGGAAAAGCAGGAGGAGCCCTAAGAGAGGGTGGAGGGAGGCCATTTATCACCACAGCGCTATATAGTATTAAGATGTGATGGAGTATTTAAAGGTGTCCCATTCCCTAGTAGATAATGGTAGTAATTGTATTTACAGTTGCTGGTAACTAGATTTGTACAGTCCCATGAGAGATGTGGAGGCCTGACGTGGTGTGGCTGCCAAATGTGAAAAGGTGGGAGGTACCAACGGGGAAACTGCAGGGGCTGTTTGAGCTTTGTAGGTGTGAAGAGTTTGCTGATGGCTGACGGTATCCTTGCGTGACAGTATAATCAAAGAGACCTTAAACTCAGTTTTTCTAAATAAAGTACACATGTACATTCAAGAGAAGCCTAAACATGTATCTTTCTTTAGCTGCGATGGCTGAATGTCTAAGGATGGATTTTGTTTCCTCTCTTGATGTTCTGTGCTTCACATGTTAATTCCAAGTTTTGCCAAAAGCTCTGACAAAACTTACTTTTATTAGCAATTTCCCTTTTTAGTTTTTCCTCTCGTGCTTTCACGAAGCCAGTGATTTGCAGACATAGCCTGAAGCAGTTTCTACGGCTTCCTAGTATGTCTGCCAAAGAAAGCACAGGTACTGCAGGTACAGCATTTCCCTCTGCTGTAAGCTGCTCAGCAGTGCTGCAGCCCAGCCCCAAGAGCCATCCCTCCAGTTGTGTCTTCCCTGTGCTGCTGCCCAGCTGTGGTTCCCTTCACCCTCTGTCTCTGCTGCAGCCCTTCCACCCCAGCCCTCTCAGTCTGCATTTTATAGGTGCATCCCCCCTCGTGTCATCTTGCTGGCTCTTTGGTGGTACTGTTTAGTACGTAGCAATGAATCTGGACCTTTGTTTTGTGTCTTCACATCTTTGACTCTGAATTTTGCAGTTCAGTTCCTGTAAATTGTATCGCTTGCTTGAAATAATTTGACTGTTTCCCAGTTCTCTTGCCTCCCAAGCTGTGATGTGGTAGTTGAGATTTTAGGCCATTTAGCTGCAGCGTCTTGCATTAGAACTGGTATTTGTTCCTTTCCTAGGAGATACAGATTTGGGTCAGAGGTTTGGCCCAAGTTGCTAAAACTCACACTGTGACAGCATGTGACTATGTGGCTATGGGGTGGAGGGACTGGGCAGGCTGTGCGGTGCAACAGCAGTAAGTTGGTGGAGCTGCCCTTCCCTGAGTTCAGTGAAGGTCCCCAACAGATGAATGTCGGTCAGCCTGGCTCTGCCACAGGCAAAGCTGTTTTTTTCTGTATTGCTCCTAAAAGGAGCCTGAAGCGAGCAGCTCAGACAGAAGACTCTAGGGAAGATGAAGACACCCAATCCTCCCCCAAGCAATTTTGATTTTGCCAAGTGTTCTGTTTTCTGTATGTCCTAAGCGGGAGAATAAGGGTCAGATGCCATTCTGGAAAGAGTTTCTCGCTGCTTTTTTTTTTTTATTTTCAACTGTGTAGCTTGCAAAAGGTCTCATTGTTACTATACTGCAGACCAAAATCTAAAGAGCTGGTATCAGCTCTTTTCAACAAGCAGGTATCTTTCCTGATATTAGTATGGAGGTATTGAAACTTGCCCTGTGCACTGCTGTATAAGGGATGATTAAGTTCTCATTGTGTATGATGAGGGGTTTTCCCACAACTGTTCCCAGCCAGCACATACACGCTTCTGTACAGGGTGCGGTGCAGTGTGGCTGTCTTTGATCTGGTTGCTTGCTACCTTCTGTCCTGGAGAAAACTACACTTCTGTAGTGCTAGGGTTGTACGAAAATAATACGCTTTAGATGTCTTCGGCCAGAAAGGCATGATAGACCATGCCATGAATACTACTAAGATACCAGCTTGGAACCTGGAATACTTTTTACTTCAGACAAATATTCAGCTGTAGGTTTTTCTGTGGCTGCGGTGATGGATGATGCAAGGCAAAAAACGTCCTTCAAGCTCCTTCTCCAGTTACTTGAAAGAGAAGGGTAGAGAATATTTATAAGTGCTTCTAGAGGTTTGAGAGGAAAAAAAAAAAAAAGGTTTGAAGGACTGTGTATACAACTATCCTTTAATAGATAAGTGAAGTGTAAATCGTGGTCAGATGAGAACCTGTCTCGGTCATTCCCCACTGGCTACTGCTTGTCATGAACGGATGGTTGCAATGAGCCTCGCTCTTCCCTCTCTGCTCTGTGTTCTGTTGAACTGTTTTTTCTGTAAATTGAAAATGGGACATCTGTAATGTGGAGACATTCTGGCAGGCAGGGTGTAAGAAAATCTGTGTCTGATGCTCTTGTAGTGATGTTTTCTAGTGGCTGCAGCTTTTGTCAAATATGCATAGGCATCCATCCATGGTAATATTCCATAAATCCATGTATACGGCCAAATCACTGGGCAGCATAACACATGGGCTGAATAGGCTTTAGCTTAGAGTTGAGCATTTAGTTTGTGTTTTTGCAGAAAAAAAGATGAATTTCTGGTATTCCTTATCTTTCTATGCTAGCTCTTTCCCAGGCCATCCTTACTTTGCTTTTGTGAACCTCAGGACGACTGGGAGAAAGTGTTTGCTTCGGATAGCCCATCTGTTGTTCGAGAGCGCTTTGGGTTCTGGCTTTGTGCAAACATTGTTGTGTTGGTTCCCATCATCTTCATAACCTTGGCACCTCATTTTTTTTCTCATTATGCAAGATGTTCATGATATGCTCTGCAGTCTGGATGAGTTCTTCTCATGTCTACCGTTGCCATATGTCTAATGGCAGAAGAGCAGTATGCAACTTGTTATCTCAATGGAGAGCCAGAGTCTTACTGTGGTTGGTGGAGCCACAATAGTTTATATTAGCTGGGTCTAGAGCATCATCATAAGTTTTTGGTTTGTTTACTGCACTTCCCTAAAACTAAACTTCTGGACGAGGAGAATTTTTTTTGAGGTGGTGGTGGTTTGAGCAGTTGGATCAGCAGGAGGTACTTCAGAACAGTTTTTAACTCTGGCCTTGCTTATTTTTTTTAACTGCAACCGTGCTGTGGTACTACCTGTGTTGTTCTTGTAGGGGGACTGAATGACACTGGAGTACTCAGAAATACAGGGCAGGAGCTATGCTCACACCCTGAAGGTCTCTCTAGCTATCATCAGTACACCAAGGCAACCCATGGTAATCTCCTAAAAGAGTACATTTCTGCCTCTCAACTGAAAACACGTTTAATCGGATCTTTTTGTGGCATCCCTCTATTACAAAATGCTGAAGTTCTCTTAAGTAGATTTGTTTTGTTATTTTCACCATCTGACTGCTCTAATCTGTCAGATTTATGATCTGATTATTTTGCTTTATTGTTAGATGCCAATTTAATTAATACTGCAATGGAGCTGGCTCATTAGCAATATTCATTAGGGTCATCCCACACAGATAAGCATGTAGTCAACCTAAGGACAAGGATATCCTTTTTATATTATCACATCATTCATTTGTCCTTCCTGTCTCAGTGACACTCTGCGTTACTCCTTAATGCCAAAAAAGTCCACTTAACTGTCTTATTTGCTACATATTCTCCATCATCAGTTCTCATATGTGTTGTTTTAATGTTTGTTTGCACTGGGCAGTATGGTCTGCTGCTGCACTCCCGTCCTCCCCAAGATTTCTGCTTTTGCTACTTGTATGCAAAACTGTATTCCTGGTGTCACTGTGGGAATTATTTGATTTATTTTGTATGCAAGAAAAATACATCTTATTAAGTTTTCCTGCTTTGGCAATAACTAGCTATCAATATATCAATTGTCAGGTCATGTCTCCTAAATAAAATCTGGCTGAGCCTACTGTTTCTTTATTTGTTAATAAAGCAATTTTTCTTCCTATCATCTTGGAAAGTGCTATTACTCAGAGGTTGTGTTTTCTTCATGTTGTGGCTCTGAGTCTCATTTCAAAACAAATCTCTAAGCCCCAGTAGTGATGGGATTGTCTGTTAGAGCCAGTGTTTATCAAACGTTACCTCCCTCTTCTGCAAAATGTTAACCTACATTACGTTATAGTGCTGTGTGTCTCAGACGCTTCAAGAGCCTTACGGCTATGCCTTATGGTCTGAGGCAGCTATTAACACATGTGCTGTACACAGGTATCACCTGAAATCTGGAAAAATGTTTCTCTTTGGGTGTTTTTTACATTTCTGCCTTGTGTTAGATTACCTGAAGTGAGAGAGTAGGAGCTCCAGTGAAATAATACCATCCTAGTTTTTGGAATTGTGTTGGGGTTCCCCAGGTCACCCATTCTTCATATCAATCTGTGGAAAGCCAAAACTTGCATGGTCGTGGGAGTGGTACCACTCTACTCATCCAATTCATCCCATGAAACACAAGACCAAAGACTTTCTCAGATTAATTCTTGCCCAGATTAGGTCACCTACTGCAGAGAACAGGAGCTGAGAAAAGTGTGCAGCAATTTAATTTTTGCTGGAGTAGTCTAGGCTGCTTATCTTTGAGTATCTGAGAGCTGTAAACAAGCCATTTTTCCATCATGTAACCAGATATATATCTGCTGTAGAGGCACCAAGAGCTGGGAAATGGTGAATTAGGTGTTTCCATCACTTAGCTGGAGGTTTGTGGAAGGGCTGCAGGAGAAGGAGCTGAGTCCTGCATACGGGGCAGGGATGGGTTAGCGAGCTTTAGTTTACAACATTGCCAATGTTTAAGAGTTCACCTCATCTGTCAGATAAAAGTCAAAAGGAATGGATTAAAATTCCTCAAAATACATTTGACCTCGTCAAAACATTTTAATCTTCTTGACCTTCCTTTCACCAATATCTTTCATGTTTCAAGTCTCAGCCAAATTTTGAAGCCTGAGAATTTCCCAGGGACAGTTTTCACTCTTTCCCATCAGCTCTCTGCCCTGCACTGGAGTATTTCCAGCATGAGGACATGGTGGCTTGTGGTGGCCTCCTGGAGAGGGAGGTCTGAACTTCTGTGAGTGTCTGTCAGCAGGAGTTGCTGAGCGCAGTCCTGGGACTCTGCTTTCTTGAATCAGGCAGTTAGTAAGGCAGGACTGATGCAGCAACCAGGCCTCGCCAGGGTCACAGCAGCTCCCGGAAGGAGCGGTGAGTGTGAGCAAACACATTTTAACAGAGGTATAACAGTAAGCAGGACGAGCTACAGACACTGAGAATAAAACAGGGATTTATTTTCTTCACTCCAAGGAGTGAGAAATCTAGTAGTCTATGTGCTGTGCAGCCAAACATGGTCAAAACAGTGGTGCTTTAATGTGGTGGTGTAGGTTGTAGATACAGAGGATAAGGCAGTGGTCAGCATTTTGGTCATGGTGTTATCAGAATTGTTCTCGCTTATCAGGTCTCCCTGGTAGCTGGGATACCCGTGCCTCCTTTGCCACAGCTCCCTTGGCCTGTGCATTTTGTAAACCTCAATGATGCTTCCTGATGACCACCAAAACAATAAAGAGATCAACCTTCCTCCCAACAAAAAGACACCAAGGGGAGCAGTAGCAGCTTAAAGCTGTTTAAATCCCAAATCCTGGTTGTTGCTCCTAAGCCTTCCATTTAGGATTATTTGAATTAATGTATGTTGCTGTCTAAAAAGTTTCTTGCTACAGGCAATGTATTGGCATTACCAGTATCTACTGCTTCTACAAGAAACAAAACAGCTTGAACAAGGGCTTTGAAAGTATCAGTCTGTTCAGAAGCCAGACAGAGTTGGGAGTTGAAGCCAGGTATCACAACTATGTTAACATTTTTTTTTAATCGCAAACCATCATCTTTTTCAATGACCGTCTCAGTAATATGCCCAGAATAACCACTTTCACTGGAGTCGAAAGACTGATATTGTATTTAGGGTTATCATTCTAGTATGCACAGAAGAGCTAGAAGAAGCCTGAAGGAAAATAGATTTAAGAGAGTAACTTGATGTTACAGATGCCAGGGTTATACACATGAAGAAAGTTACTCTGAGATTTTGTTTTCCTTTAAGGGGAGACAGATGTGTAAGTACATATAATAAATGGAGAAAAAAATTCATAAGCCTTTAAAACAAATAAACGGAAGAACCCAGATCCCCAACATGACTCAGTAGTTCATTACTGTTGTCCTTCAAAGTAGTTTCCAGGCTGGGATTGCAAGTGATTTGGAAGCAAATTGTTTAGTGAGAAGAAATGCAGGGTATGGCATCCAGAAGTGAAATAAATCCCTTAGAGCTTGCTCTGGAGTGGAAGAAAAACTTGGGAATGTCTCCATGTCAGAACAAACCAAGCAGGATTTTGATTTATCAATACCAAAACCCCCCACACCTTACTGTCAATTCATTAACTGTGACTACCAATGCCATGGCTGTTGCAAGGTGGATACGCACCGTTCTCCTTTATGAAGGTTCCTGTTGAGAGGCTCGTAGGATTGGGATTACAACTGTCCCGGGAAATGAAGTGATAATGGCGCTCATTTGTATGCGCTTCAATTGTACAGTTGTTGGGTTTCAAAATGAGGACGGCAAAACCTCTGTTTAACTGGAATTAGTTTCTTTACATGAAATGGAGGGAGACTTCACTTGATTAATTTAAGTCTGCTTCCTGCCTTTCAGTAGCAAATAAAAGCTTCTTTGTGTGCTGGGGCGGGGGATATTGAGGTAGGGAGAGAGATATCAAAGGCTGCTGTTTTCTGCTCGGTGGTTTTCCGGATCAAGCCCGCAGGAAGCAACTGGGACACTGGAACTGCTGCAAGGGGTCTCAGACACAGATCAGCACTGGCAGGTTTGTGCTTCAGGCTCCATGAGAAGAATTAGTCAGAAACTATTTTTGTTTAAAGCATTTCTCAATTTCTGCATAATTCAAGACTTCAGGCCTATTGCAGAGTCCCTCCGGCATCCCTTGCTGCAAACAAAAGCCCATCTGTGACCTGGCTGCTGGCCACTGCATACGGCCAGGGAAACTTTTGTCCTTCCCAAGTTACAGATGGAACAAAAAAATCAAAAAGAGACCTTGGTTCTGAGGAGTCCTGTGACTGGGAACAGTACAGATTTGCTCCAGAGTTTTACCACTGCCTTATGAGGATGAAAACATTTGCATGAATCTTAATAGCTTTGTATTTTAGATAAAGCTGGGTCCAACTGTATACCAAAGTTACATCTGGCAAACGCAATCTGAAGTTAGACCAAGGCAATTTTTGAGTTGTTTTTTTTTTTTCTCCTTTTTGGTCAAGAAAAAGTTACCTGCAAGAGGTATCATGCTTTTATTAGTAAAATTGCTCATCTTGGGGCCCTTTGTTAATCTTAGAAGAATTATGTGTCTATTAAGCTATGCAGATTGTGTGTTGTTTAACTTCTGAGCAGACATAGATCTCCATTTATTGTCACAAAAGAACGTTTAAGGCTGTTTTCTGAGAGGGAATCAAGGAAAGCAAGACTTTCTCAAGAGTGGTTGGGTTTTTTTTTTTTGCATCAGAACCGCTTGTCAGACTGCAATATTGCTGTGCTTGATGCATTGTCCTTAGGACAGAAAACCTTGGGCAGTCATGCTGGGCAGGCAGAAAGCATGAAGATGTTTGGTTTATTTACTTTTAATTATGGTAATCATTTAATTGTGGCATGGATGAAAAAGTCACAGAAAACATACACAGCACCAGTGAAGCTGAGTGAAGACACCTGATGGAAATGAAAAGAGGACTATTGGCCTTTCTCTGAATCCTCAGTGCCCATCCCTGGGCACCATGGACAGAGAGACTGAAGCAGAGAAATACTGAGTGGCTCTTGAAAGCCACAAGAGCCGTTCTGAACATTGCTGTTCTCTGGCAGAGCACGTTCTCACACTGTCCTTTGGTGACCAGGATTGCTTTGCTCAGTGCTTAACCCTGAATATCTGTGATCTGAAACCCTCTGTGGTGTGAAGAGGATCAGAAACATCACTATAAAGCCAGCGCTAAAAGGATGCTTCTAAAAAGCATACAAAAAGGAACGGGAATCTTTCACTGAATCATTTCCTACAGAAAGGAAGGTTGTGGACTGAACCCTCCTGACTTTGCGGTGAGTCACAGCCTTCCAGCTACACTCTGGTCAGGAGAAGGGGAGGGCTGACCTCACAGCTGTGACTCTCAGTTCAAGATGATCAACTGTTTCTTGAAAGTCTCCTGGAGATGTCTCATGACTTTCCCTTCTCTTTACAGCCTGTGGGCAAATACATGCGATCTGGAAAGGAAGAGAGTTAAAGTATCTGCCATGGACCATCAGGTTTTTACTGTGGATGGAAACTGTTGCTTGTTGAGTTGTGCCATCTGTAAGCGTGACAGGCCCTGTTTCCCATTATTTTGGAGAAAAGAAAAGGAATCAGGAAAAGAAAGTAATGTTTTGAATGAAACAAGTCTGGGCTGGTTTTACAGTTTCAAATTAAAACAGTTTCCAATTTTATTTTTTTCCTCATGAGCTGTTAATCCTCCATTAGAACATGAATGCGCTGAGTTCCTAGAGATGACTGAGATGTGTCTCTGCAGGACTTCCTGTGATGGGTAGGTGCAGGGTGGCCATCTCTGGGGCACGTGCCTCTTAGATGGGGTAACTAAATGGTTGCTACTTTTAAAGGGAGGTGGGTCACCAGGAGAAGATGATAGGGAACATGTTTTCCCACATACTACGTGACAAAATGTGATTCAAGAACTCATCTTTTACTGTGGTCTGGGAAACTAACAAGGATTGTGGACAGAAAAAAAAATCTAGTCTCCCAGAGAAATCCTGGAGTGTTGTGGTATCCTGAGGCTTTTCCAGAGGAACTGCAGGATGGCTCCTGTATTCCAGAGCTATTCCACTTGACAAATCCCATTAATACTCTTCCGCTTGTCCGTAGAGTTTGCTAAGTGCTCCCTTCAGGCCTGGGGCAAATAGAGCCACAGTATGGAGCAGCAAATGGGGGAGACCCAGCCACCCTCTGGGAGAGCAGAGCAATTCTGCCATATACTCTGTTGGATGAGGCAGAGGTGCTGTGGGCTGGTAGGAGACTCCTCTGAAAACCAAGAGGTGTCGTAAGCGTGGGAGTTGCTCTGAGCTGCTGCTGAGCCCTCCTGTGGCATTGGGAACGGTACCCCCATGTGTAGCGCGGGGCAGCGTCAGGTGGAGGGGATGTTAGAAACCTCAGGCAGGGGCAAATGCAGTGAGGATGATCTTTCAAATACATTGGACCATGAGTAAACTCTGAGCAAGTGTGTGGTGCCATAAACGACAAGAAGATAGTGGTCTAAATGGAGAAACAGAGTTGCCAAAGGCTGTAACAAAGCTAGAAGTTTGGAAGGGATTTAAACTGTATTTCCTGCTGCATTTGTATGTGCTGAGCACCACTGCAAAAGAAGATGGCCAGAGGTGATGTTTCTGAGGCTGCTAGCCCTGACGCGCTTCACGTATTTGAATAGTGTTCGGGTAAAACAGCACAGTCTGGGTCAGTGTACTGAGGAGGTTTCGGGAATGCCATCCGAACGTGACACATCTCAGAGAGGGCAATTTTTAACTGAAGGACATGGAAGATGCATGGGACTGCAGCAGAATGATGAGTGAGGTTGAAGAGTCCATCTGGAAATTTTGGCAGGGCTAATGGGAGTATGCGATTGAAAGACTGGATTAGGACTGGGACCTGGAAAAAAACAGCCCAAGATTATCTGTTGGAAGATCTTGAATTAACCTGTGACAATCAGCTTCCCATGGAGCACAAGCTGCCTGTTTGACCTCCCCTGCTGGGTGGGTGACCTGGTACACTGACGGGGTAGATGTCAGCAAAGCTCTGGGACCCTGTGGAGAAGAGCTGATGTGGAGGGTCCTGCAGTGCTCAGAGTTGAAGCCTGCAGAAACTGCTGCCTGCTGGGTGGAAACAGAAGCGTTTCTGAGCACCAGCGTGGTGTGCGTGGGCCATGACAGCCCGAGTTGCACAGGATTATCTGTCAGATGAAAATTATTGTTGCAGCAGAAAATGAATGAGCTAGCGACCTGAAGGCAAAAGGGACGCTTACTGATTTTAAATTGAAAATTGATACACAATCCCATGTTATCAGAGATAGCATTTGTAGTACTGAAAAGGGAGTTGTATGAGGTGGAAGGTGAGCAGGTAAAACTCTTGGCTTTTTGGGAGTCATCTAGAGGAATACGAACTAAAGGAGGTAGGGGTAAATAACTGGAAAAGATTTGGCTGTGGTAACATCTGGTAAAACTGCTTGCTGTTGTGTTCAGTATATTCAACTCTTTGGTGTTTTTAAATCTGGGAATTAGTTCACGGAAAGGTAAGGGACTGAATCAGTGAGGGGGAATTTAAGGTTGTCTCCAGGGAATGAGAAACTCTCAACCGAATACCCCTAGAGCTGAGAAAGCCCCACTGCCCAAAGCCACATCTCAACAACCCTTCCCTACCCCTAAGGCAGGAATGAAAAGATGAGTTGGATTTCTACTGGTGGTGTCAGATGCTGATAATAAGTGTGCTTACTTGGGTTTTTATTGGTTATAGCAGGAGAGAAAAATGGAATATTTAGCTAATGCTGAAAGAGGTAAATTAAAAGTGAAAAATTGCCGCTGCTGCCAGGAAATCTGAGTTCTTGATTTGAGAAGGAGCAAAGCAGTAAGGGCTGCTGTGGGCAGTACCACTTGGTCTCCCTTGTACCAAGCTGTGGGTTCAGCACTGCCATATCTGCATTAAAGCATTGCGTTCACTGTGGCACTCTCCTTATCCCAGAGATGAAAGGTAGAGAGTTTCCCTGAAGTTCTCTGGTGTACACCCTTCACAAGCTGGGATGAGTAAGGGTTTGCAGGGAGCTTTTAGGACCAGCAGAATTGGCTGTTCTTGCTGTCTAAGGGCCTCAAGACCTGGACATGTGACATGAAAGTAAGAAGAATCCTAACCTTATGCAGAATGAGTGTGATGGGCAGGGTGACTATTTATTAGACGGGTGAACTGCAGCTTGTACCTGGATGCCCCTTTCACATCCTGCAGAGTGGTGTGTACAAGCATCCATCTAGTAGTGTGTGTTTTAAAATAGATGCAAGTAAATATTGCAGCATGTAGTATAGACCAGAACAGACTGAATCGGTGAACTCTGCAAGCAGAGGGAACAGCCAGCTGCAGGAATCAAGAATGCTGCAGTGTGTGATGTTCTCCGGTCTTTGTTTCCCTTCAGTAATGATGACTCAGGTTCAGTTATTTATGTCCTTGGTAGTAAGTATTGGGAGGCAATCATTGTAAAAGCAGGCAACATCTCAGTAAAATGTTCTACCCTTTAGACGTCTGAAGGAAGCAAGGACAGAATAAACTTGTGCATGCAAATGGGGACACGTGAATTAGCCAGGCTTGCTGTGAATGGGAGCTACTCATTGCCACTGAAAATACATGACTTTGTATCACACAGCTTGTCTGAGTGCTCAAATAGGGTGTGAGAGGAGGAACTGCGTTTTCTTTCTCTTTTTTTGTTTTTAATTATTTTTATGGCATGACAGAATGGGAAAGAGTGTTTGTTTCCAGAAATGGGTTTGCAGGAACTCCTAGGAGGCATTGCAAACACTCAGGCATTCAGGCATACCCCACAAAGAATAAATAGGGAGTTGATACATGTGAATAGACCATGGGTCTGAGTAATCATCCTTCCAAACTCTCCAGGGAATGCTGCTAGAGTCTGAACATTGTGGGAGGAGAAAAAGGATTTATTTGGTGAAGATTCACTTACCATAAATAAATAAAAATAAATAAGTAGGTTAAATTAGTGATGAACAGTTCAGCCATCTCTAATGCTAAATAAACATACTGAATTGTAATGAAAATACTAAAGCCTATTTGAACTGGAGCTAGAAATCCAAGGAGAAATAACTGTGTGGTGCTTAAATTAGCACTCACCATAAAATATAAATATATGATATAAAATATAGATTTTTAAAAAAATTTTCTTTTTGCCTCCTGAGATTTTAGAAATTCATCTGTTCCCTGTGTTTGGAAGGCTTGAACTAGACCCTATTCAATGCTATACAGTGACATAAATCACTGAAGAGTTATAAAATTCCTTGATGTATGCTTTTTGACAGTAACTGTATTTGTAGAGGCTCTCATGGGGGTGCATTTATACTGATATAAGAGTGTTTTAAATTCATATAGCTATCTCCATATAAAGCATTTTTATAGGATTTTCCACACTATGGGGGGTTGTACAACTTTAATTATACAACTCAAGCTGAATTGGTAAAACTTATATGCGAAGATAAGCCTTTAGCAAGGCAGACTCCTGCACTTGAACTTAAAAGAAAATAATTTTCTTCTTGTGAGTTCCCCCGAGAACAGTTGGAAAAATCAATAGCTGCTCTGCCACGCAGGAGGGGCTTTGCAGCCAGCCTGGGGAGCTGCACAGTACGCGTGTTTGCTTGTGCTCTCATCCCAGCCTAGCTCAGGTGTCCCACCTCTGGGTGGCACGAGGCTGCTCAGGGGCTACTGAGTACTAATCAGCCTCTTGAAGCTACTTAAGACCATCTATTAAACTCTGTAGAGCTGCACTGGAGCTGCAAACTGTGGTGTGTGTAAAAGAATAGCGTGAGTGAAACTGTGTGCTTATGGCAAAGAAAAGTAATATGCAAATTGAGCTCTCAGAAAAGGGACAGAAATATTTCCCTTAGAGAAAGTGCAGATGCCCTTTTATCGAGGGCAAACCCCTCAGATGATGGGGTGGGACCAGCTTCAAGGCCAGTCCTGGCTGATGGGCTGGAGATGACCAGTCAATGCTGGTGCTTTGGTGTCTTCAGATTTGTTGACCAAAAGAAACCAAAATGCCCTATAGGATTAGAAATGCTTTGGAGATTAAATGGCAGCTAGAAATTGATACTGACATCCCAGTGGTGGACAGGAGTATCTTAATGTGCAGATTGGCAATTACCTGCCTCTAAGGATGTGTGCAGCATGCTGGCAGTGAGAGGGGAAAAGAGCTGTCAGGAGCTAAGACTCACTAGTTCACCTGATAAAAACGGGAGAAACACTCCCTTCAGATTATCTCCATCCCTAAATTCTGCAAAGCAGCTCTTGGGGGCAAAATATATCTGTATTCTCTGACTGCGCGACAACAAACAGAATATAAGAACTTAGAAGAAACTAATAAGGTATGTGGTCTCCCAATGTGAACTGAAAATGAAAAAATGAGAGCTTTTTGCTTTATTATAATAGCGTGGAGCAGAGTGAAATAATGGCTCTGCATATGAAATAGAGCTAAGAGGATAATCAACCCAAACCTCCCATGATCCTACAATAGAGGCACTAACACTGGAGTCAGGCAGGAGAGTTAATAAATTAAGGTGCAACTAAAATAGATTCATGGTCACTTTACAACGTGTCAGGGCTCCTAGAGAAATGAGTATAATATATGTAAGTCTAATGTAAAAATAACTTTAAACAGAAAAGAATGAGGGAAAGAGAAAATGGGAGAAGATTTATTGCAGCAAGCAGCTGAGGTCAACTTGTTTTCACAGGAGAACAGGAGAAGAAAACAGCACACGTGCCAGAAGGTGGCTGTCACACTTCCTCCTTTCCTTGGTAGGAAGTAAAACACATTGAGAAAGTATCTGAATACCCTTATTGTGAGTTGTTCAAGTGCCTAGGAATGGCCAAACGTGATTTCTCATCTTGAATTCTTCTGGAGCAATCCTTTTCTTCTGAAGTCAACAGCTTCATGTCATGACAACCAGCCCCAGCCCTCCCACTCTGAGTATTGGCTCTGGGACTTGGCTGTCTAGCAAGCAGTTGCATGTGTTTGGGGTGTTTTTGTGTGGTTGGTTGTTTTTGGAGGGGCAGGTAGAATATATTGAGCTGGATTTATTTATATTTTTGTTCACCCTGTATTGCTGTCAGCTTGTGAGAAGTTGCCATGTCTGCTGGGTTTGTTATCATGGAAGGATGATGATCATCAGTCCATCTCGGCCAGAATAGTTGCAGCCAGCAATTCTCTGGCTGCTGGGAGTCCATCTCTGTCTGCAGACCTTGGCTAGGTACTTAAAGGAAAATATGTACAGCTACAGAACTATATAAATAGTTACTTTTAAGCTCTGCCCTAAAGAGAGGTGTGGGGAATTCAGAGGTACAGGCGAATTCAGGAAGTTTTTAAGTTAGCCAAGGGAACAGCTGGCTGGGTGTTGGGAATGCTTTAGCAGCTGTTCATGGACAGACTATAAAGACCAGTTTTGCTGAATGGGCAGTTATGGACTGAGCCCTCTATGACAGATGCTATGCAAGGATGAAGTTTTGCAGACTTTCAGCATAGTTGGGTAGGGCACAAAGTTGTCACTGCTGTGCTGAAGGCTGAGGATGCTCTGCTTCTCCCTGCCCCTCAGCCCTGTTGTGGGTCGTGCCCCAGCCCTCAGCGCCCCGTTCAGTGCCATCAGCCCTCAGCACCCTCTGACATTGCACCCCTGAGCAAGGCATCAGGCCAGGGCCTGGGCAGCCCCTGTGGCTAACATCAGATATTGCTGGCAAGGTTAAGCCTCACACCTCATCCAAGGCACATGCGGAGCCTTTCAGAATTAAATATTCTTCGTTCTTGCACACTGGTCTGTGAAATGTGAACTGAGGGGAGTATGGCACTTGCAGGTAGGACCTTCACTGTCACCATTTTCCTCCTACATTTCCCTTTTGTGCAGGGCTGCACCAGCTCTGCTGCTTTTCATGGTGAGAAAAACTGGGGAATAATTTTATTTCTTATAGTGAAATTGCTTTCTCTGCTCTTGTGAAAGCATGTATGTGCCTAAATAGGTTCTCTAAGGACTGCATTTTAAAAAATATCTAAGTGAATGATATAAAAAAATAATAAAACCCCCCTTTTTTTTCCTGAGATTAAAATAGAGACATTAATTCCAGCATTTAACGTGACTTGTTTAGCACTTACTGTCAGTGCTGTTCACTGAAACAGCACATTATAAGTGAACAGGCTCCTAGATGACATGGATGATTTATAAATACTTTAGACAGTCGGAACATATTTATGCAGAACAACAATTTATTTGGTTATTTCCGGAGACTGAGCCATTAATGGTTACATTAGGGAGACAAAAGGACTGAACTTCTGCTCAAGAAGGTTTACTTTTGGCTGTTACCCTAACAAATCTACTGTTGCTAGACAAAAATAGATAAGAAGTTTAAGCTTCAGGCTTTGTCTGCTTCAAAGACACCTTAGAAAAATGAAAAACCTGCCTCTTCTAAAGTTGATACAACACTCCACTGATGTCAACAGCACAGGTGTGAGGATTGAGAAGAATTATAGCGTGAGAGAGATATTCTTGTTCTTTGCTTTATGGATCAAGTGTTTGATTTAAAGTTTGTAAATGTACTTTAGAGATCTCTGGCTTAAATCTCTTATTTGAGGCAATAAGGTATCCTGGGCTCTTATGTCATAGAGCTAAGTCTAAAAATAATTGTAAAAGAGAAACAGATGTAGACAAATGTAAGCCTAGATCCTGCTTTAAGATCTCAGTGAAGGGGCTGGGATCTGTAGGCCAGCCAGTGGCCCCTGCACACAGGGATCCACTGTGTAAATCTGACAGCAGGATCAGTTTTGCTGTGAAACTACAACAAAAAAAATGACCAGATCATGCTTTCAGTGATGTTGAAAATATGCTCCTCTGACTGAGTTTAACTGGAGCAGGAGCGCCCAGGATGGTAGGTCATACCTCTGTTGAGGCGCGTTAGTTTGAGTTTAAAAAAAAAATAACTTTTGTAGTTAAGCTGTAAGTGTAACTATACGAGAGATTTATAGGGGACAATTTTCTCTTGATTTACTGTTACTATATCCAGATGTGTGTTCCTGAATGTGTGTGCCAGGCACAGGCTTTCCCTTTGTAAATCCTTGGAGGTTTCTGCATTGCAAAGAACAGAGCTCCTCAGTGGCGCAGCATCTGGGAGAGTCTGCACTATTGCTCACTACAATAGGGCAAAATGAATACGATCTCAATTATAAAATTATCTTCTTCACAATTCATTCTAGTCCCTCACCGCAGCAGGGCCTCATCAGGATGCAGGACAGGTTTACAGAGCCCTTTTCCCTCCTGCTCCATCGTTCCTGAAACTGCTGCAGATCTTCCCAGCAGCTCTGCTGGTTTTATTTGTTTATTTACCTTCCATTATCCTCCTTGTTCTCTGTACTTGGAGGTCAGTAGATGGCTGGTGGATCTGCCCAATTTATTCCTGTGTATGACAAAACAGACCTGGGTCACCCAATGAGCTGTGAACTTCTATTTCTATTTCGCCGCGGTTGTACGGCAGTGATCTGCACACTGCCAGTCATCCACCATATTGATGAGATTAGCTGGTAATTAAAAACCCAGCCAAGCCAGGCAGAGGAAGATGACTCAATTAGCAGAATGTCACTGAATCTAATTTACTTTGCTTATCACAGATTTATTCTCTAATGAATTAGAAGAGAAGAGCAGGACACCTTCAGAGGGAGATCTAGGGGCTTAACGGCTTAAATGCTTTCTAACCCCTTTATGCTGGTGGTTTGGTTTGCAGGGAGTGTGCCGATACTGCTAATCGCATGGAAAGGCTAGTTCCCAAGGAATGTACCCTAAGAGAGTGTATAAACTTAGGGTTGTTGTGCCGTTTGCTATTTTGTGTGATAGGCACTGGTTAGGTCAGACCTTCCTTTGTTTATAAGCCTTCATGTATTTGTAAGTTGGTAGTAAGTACGGGCCTTGGATGTCACATCACTGGAATTGTGCTCAGGGAGCCTTCGATCTCAGTGATGGTGGAACTGGCACTGAATGTGGTATTTGGCAAACAAAAATATAAGGGATTTCCTGGAAACAAGAGCATGTCAGAAATAGACATTTTCCACTGTAATGAGTATTTTAAGGCACTTCTCAATGTTTTTCTCATTTCAAATGTGATGTTCAGATGATTAACAATTAGGATAGCGTATTTTACCAAAGCCCTTTGGAAATACTTTAAGAGACTATTGGACAGATGTACAGCTGAATTTGTGTGTAAAGTGGAGACTATAAACCATTCTCTCTTCTACTCTCTTTATAGTAGATAGCGTAGCATATTATGGTTGATTTAAGTGAGGATATTACTGGGCCCTAAGCTTTTAATCTGATCTGCATGACAAAACCCACATGGCTTCATGGGTCTTACTGAGCTGACGGGGACTGTATGGGGGTTGGTACATGTTGGTCACGCAACAGGATCAGGACTACGAGTTGTGAGTTTGTTACTCTCATTGGAGCTTGTGTATCACTGATCAATACCGTACCATTTTAGCCTGGGAAGATGGTTTCTGGCAAAAAAGATAGTTGGCGAAAAGACACCAGTTGGAGCAAACCATCTAATTCTGAGAACTGTGTTGAAGTAATAATAAATATATCAGAAAATATGAAGCTTTTAAAGCTTCCAAAGCTATTAGGGAATCTCTCTCCAGAGACTTAATCCATGTTGGCACCTCTAATAGTCCACTGAAGTAGTTTGGAAACTGTAATGAGATGTATGCTTTCCAGCAAGTGTGCATGTATATGTTGATTGCAGAAGGGAGGGAAGAGTTGATAATGAGAATGGACGGGATGGGAAGCCTTCTCTATTTCTGTCCTGAATCCATTACCAAGGTATGAGAAATGTTGGTTCAGTGAGGCTGTAACTGTCCCTAAAATTCACTACTTTCACTAAATTTATCACACAGCTTCAGTGCAGAAGAAAAAATGTTTAGATGTAGATTACTGTGCAGAGGTGGACACAAGTATTTTGCAGTTTCAAGTGTTACACTTTAAATATTCTTTTCTGCTATTTTTGATCCCTGTTTCTTGCCCCAGTAGTTCTCTGTATCACAGAAAGCAATTTCTTTAGCAACGTGCAGTTGTTAAAAGGCTTCCTCTCTACCCCATCTCAGTTGCAACAAGCTATTTTGCAGAGATGTGACCATTGCCAAACATACCTTTATAAACTAGTCTGGAGAGACTAAAACTCACTAAGGTATTCTCATCAAGATAATAATGACAAGGAAGTCCTAATCCTCCTCACTGAGTCACTGGAGTCATAGTGCCAGGAGGTAATGTGTCATGTTCCAATGCTGTCACCAGCTCTTGGTAAGCAGGTATTTAGTACGTATGCAACTACTGAGATCCTGACTCCGAGACCTTTACAGAACTAAGTGAACTATATAAATTTATGACTAGCTGTAACATTGATATTAACAATTATTAATTCCATTCTAACTCCACTGTTAATATGGTGACTACCCTTGCTATTATTACTTGCTTTTTTGTTATCTGGAGAATAGTGTTCAACACATTGCTCTTCTCAGGCATCTAAGCCACAAAGCCCAGCTCAAATACCCTACAATTTCAGAGCTAGATCTGCTCTGCTCACAGTGGGTAGACCTTACTCACTAAGCCTTTTCAGTTATTTTCTTGATGGAAGATGTTGCAGACTTCCAAGGGGGCAATCCTGTCTGGTTCCAAGAAGAAGATAGGCAATGAAAGAGATTAAATATTCATTTATTTTGCTTTTGGATGTACCAGCTGCAGAAACTGGGCCTTTTCCTTGTTTCTATTAGCAGGGAATTTCTTGCAGGTTTGGAGAAGAGATTGCAAGCCACAAGTAACTTTAGCACAGCTCCATTGTTGCAGCATTGGAGCTGATGTGTGAAGTAGAAGTGTTAATGCAAAGAGATAGGAGCGAACAGAAGTGGTGAAGAAAGCTGGGGAGCTCCTCAGGGATCCAAGGATGAGAGGCTTAACCTCAATGCTGTGAAACAGAGGGAACAAGAGGAGAGAAGGTGAAGGATGTCATCAAAAACGCTTATGGTGGAAAAGATGAGGTTTGACTGGAAATGTGAGGAAGCCTGCGGGCATGGGTGCTGGATGGTGGCTGGGTGTTGTAGGTGATGAACAGAGTGCTGTATCATTGCACAGGAAGGAGAGATACTCTATACGAAGGTGTAAATGACTGGAAGTTTATCAGTTAAGAACAAAAGAAAAATGTGAGTCAAAGACAGTGGTATTAGAGGAACTGGTGCTTTTACATGCTCTAAATCTCAGGGATGGGACAGAACAAAGGGGAGTGGATCCCAGGATTAAGACTATTGAATGAAGACTCTCCCCTGAGGCACTCTGGTTATAGGAGTCAGCGCAGGTATCGCTGTTACACTTGGAAGCAGCACGGTGGAAAAGTACTGTTCAAACGGTTCTTAAGCCCAGTTACACAGCATCCCTCTTCCGTACGGGATCTCAAAGTACTTTATAAATCAGACACATCAGGAAAATGTCTCTGTCAACCAAATACTTATTTTAAGTGATATCACTGGAAAACGCAATGGATAAAAGAAACTTAAGCCTCTCAGGCTCATGTGTAAACTGGTGACAGACCTCTGCTCTGATGTTTTGGAGTATCTTTTTTAGATTGCCATCATCCATGCATGGCTCTCCCTTAACTCTTTCAGGGGCTCCATCCCTGGTCCCTCCCCTCTGCAGCGAGGCAGCCATGGTTCATTTAGCTAGAGAGAATTTGGAGGCAGGCAGAGGTTCTGTGGATAATAAGGCACAGGAGGGCCTTTTATTGCTTTTGTGGGAACTGAAGATGAGCGCAGCAAGGAATGGTTTCATTCACACATAACAAGCTAGACACCATCAAGTGTCACTTTTAATTCTCCAATCGTCAATTAGAAAGAAGAGACAGAGAAGCTCAGAGCCCTGTCTAATGTAGCCATGTGCATTGCTGTTCCACGCACTCCCAGCCAGCTGTCTTGTGGTAATTGGGGTCCACAACTTTGTGCGGGAGTTGATAATTACCATTGCCACTGATTGTGAGAGTGCCAGGCGGTGATGGTGGCATGGGGAGATGAGGGGTCCAAGAGCCCAGTCTGGATACACCAATGAGGAGGAAGATGCATGTCCGCTTCTCAGAGTCGCATTCTGGCAAAGCATGGCTGTAGAGGAAGAGCAGGGTGAGGGGATAGGAGTGGAGCGCGTGGTTGAATACGAGAGGAAGCATCTGGGAAGAGAGGAGGGTTTCTGCCACCTGAAAGAACAGGAGTAAAAAAAAAAAACCTGACATTTCCTCTCTGTGGAGCTGAGGACCTGCTCGGACAGTGCTGATTGTGGTCATGGCTGCTCAGTTTTCCCTAGGCTCACCTACTGGGAGGCACTGCCCAGCTGCCCTGCTCAGCAGCATGGCTCTCTGCAAATTGCATTTCAGCTCCTCCCAAAAGTATTTCCCAGCATCTGGTTGCTCAGCCACAGTGCTGCTCCTTGCACGTTTGCACTAGTGTGTTTTACTCTTGTGCATTGCAGGAGGCGGAGTGTGGGGCTGGCCACTGCCTCTGCCCTGGAGCTTGGCTCACCCATCTCCTTGCTTTGAAAGAGTGTAAGAGCTCTGAGGGTGCTCCGGATGGAAAGAGGGAATGAGACATTCTCTCAGCACAGGGATATGCTGTGCCAAAACCAACAGATTAAGTAGTAAGGCACCAAGAAATTTTAACATGGCCTAATAAAATGCTGCTGCCCAAGCAACCAAGACGCAGCCTCTGCTGCACTCAAGGAAACCGTCCTGCAGAACTGGGGAGAATTCGAGACCTGGAGCAGCCCTGCAGCTGTGGAAAGTGAGCATAAATGGGGAACAGAAGACACAAAAGTGAGTAGAAAAGGGAACTGGGATTCCTGAAGGCTCTTGTCCCAGCTCCCTGGCTGCTCCTGTGTGCTAGGACCCAAACACAGAGCTGCTAGATGCAGCCTGCCCTTCTTGCCATGGCAAACTGCAGCTCAGTGGGGCAAATCTATCACAGAAATGGTCTTATGAGGAAGGCACTTTCCTCAAGCACCTAATAAACATTTAAAAAAAAAAAATTTAAAAATCAACAACAAAAAAACCCCAAACCCATAAAGTTGTTTTATCAGCCACAGAGAGAGTTAATATGGGTCTTGAGTGGAATAAGATTACGAATCCTTTAACAACAGTCTATCTGTGTTAGCCAAATAACATTTCTGTCTTTGACCCAGCCTCTCAAGGCCTTCTACAGATGAATACCAATGACCCAGGCCTTCATTATCCCATCATTACACAAATCCTGCTGTTAATTTATGTATAGGAAAGAACTAGCAGCTACATAAGGCTCCATCAGCTGCATAATTACTGCATATATTAGAAAACAGCAGCAAATACTGTCTGTGAATACAAACCATCTCTGCTCATTAGAAACCTGCAAGAATTAATTAACCAGGGTGTGATTCTGCCACTTGTAGCTGTAGGTATTGTCCCAGCGTGGCTCAGGTTTCAGCTATCTTGGTCTTTCCAATGACTTTAAAGGAGATACCAGAAAAACTAAGATCAACATCTGGCCTAAAACAAGGTGGAAGGAGGAAAATTGAGTGCTGGAGCCCCCAGACAGTCCACCCCTCTCTGCGAGCAGATGCAGCCCCTGCTGGCCTCTGCAGGAGAAAGGCTCCCACTTGGGTTTCTGCTCCTGTCCTCCTGTCTAAAGCCACCTGTTTACAAGCCAAGGGGAAGGCTGCACCCCACACGTATCCGGTTCGCACAGCTCCTTGCAGACGGATCCATTTAGGGATCTGGCCTTGGGAGACTGGAGTAGTCACATCTGCTCTGTGAAGGTATCCATCACTGAGCAATGTCTGCTGGTGTTGAGCAGGCTCTGTCTGAAAGCCTGGTAGCCGGTCTCTCTGGCTGTTCCAGAAACTTGTGTGGGGATGTGAATCAGCTGTGCCCAGCCTGCTATGGGGCTTGGGTGCTCCTTTCCTTCCCATCTCTTCTGTCAGTGTTCAAGCTCTTGGGATGCAGGTCTAGGTTAAACCTTTACAAGAAATTAAATGATCCTGTAATTTAAATAGAAAATGAAAGGATTTTGGAATTTTCCACAGTGACATTTGTATTCTGAGATTAATTTGCCAGCACAGTGCTTATAACTTCCCAGCTTTCTGTTTGCTTATGTATGAGAAAAATGTGCTCTGCTAGACTGACTCTAGCGATTAGTTAAATTACTCATACATCCATTATTAAAAAAACCCTTCTATTCTACTTTGAGCCTGTGTTTGTTTAGTGCCACCTGATAATAACTTTCTGCTTGAATGATGGCCACTAATTTTGTTTATGGCTCTTGAATGTCAATCATGCATATATTTTGGAAGCTCAATTCAGCCTGGTAGGTGCGGACGTATGGATGCATGTTTTTATGACAGCTTATCAAGAGAAGTGGAATTGGGCTTTACCCAGCATGTGACATGAGTGATACAGATGATTTGGTAGCTGTATCAGTGAAAACTGCATTAAAAAAAATACATATAAAAGGGAAAAAGCTCTGCTGGTGGGACAGCGAGAGTGAGGGGTTGCTTCAACTGTTGTTCCTAATTTCAGAGGAGCACAGAGTCTCTGTTTAGCAGTCAGACGCCTTCATGGTGGTAGCACTGATCATGCATTTAATGCTGAATTTCTCACAAAACATGGCAATAGCAAACCTCTTTTGAGTCAATTATGGTATGAAAGGAAGAAAAGCTGCTTTTCCCAGGAAGGAGTCTGCTTATTCTTTTCAAGATGATTGAGTTATTTTGAGTTTGTTACTACTATTTTAAGCAAATGGCACATTTTGAACAATTAAAAAAAATAATCCTACTTTGAAAATGAAAATACATCTATTTTTTGACATTTTGTTTGTGGAGTTGCATAAATATCTCATCCTTAATATTCCTACTTGAACTATGGGCACATTCCTGTGCCCATTTTTCCCCCGGGAAAGGCCACTTTTGCTTTCCTGCTTGTGGATGTTATGGGAGCCGTGGTGCCTCCTCTTCCAGAGGGAGCCTGTGAAGTGCTCCAGAATGGCTCAAAATAACTCACTGTTGAAGCATCCTTAAAGGACCAAAGGCAATCAAGTCCATCAGACAGAGACAATTTTTAGTTTGACCATTTCTTCCACTAAATAAAATACAGCCTGTCCTCATTAGAACCAGAGGGATACATGAAAAGAGATCAAATTTTATTTTATCAAAAAGATAAAACATAGATAAAGTTTATAAAGTACTGCTCTGGAAGACACTTACCTTTCTTGACAATCCTCATTTTTCAGGGAGGGAATTTATTAAAGATACAGGTTGTGAGTTTGTGACTATATAGCTGTTTTTGTTTCTCCCTCATGTGCTTTTTTTGGCTGACAGAGAGTCTTCAGTTCAAATGTCTGTTGTCTTCGTGAGCTGTCTTCTCATTTATTTACTTTCATTTTGGCTACTGGAAGTTCCTATTAATAGTTAGGTAAAACTGCGTGATGCCAGTATGCCTTTCTCAGGGGTAAGTTTTACGGAAGTTGTCAGTTTAATAATAAAGCAATAAATTCCATTTCATGTAAATCAGGACTCTCAGTGTCTTGAAGTGGTTCATTTTGTCTTACAAATGTAAAGGTCTTGCGTTGCCTTGCCATGGTGAAATATTTTAAACACTCAATATAATGAGGCCTTTTTGTTGTGTCTTAGACTTCTCTGGCATAAATATGCTGCTTCATTAGCAATTCCCTGTGAATGCTTCTGGTAAAGAGTGATTACTTTTCTTTACAAGTGTTGTCACTTCTCCTGTGCCTTAATTTGGGTTGCTGTGTAAAACACATGGGGGGCACAGGGTGGGAAGAATTTCATATAAAATTTTTGACTCGTTTTCTGTAATCTCACCCCAGCCTTTTGCTAGCTCTGATGTATTTGTCCTTTTAAAGGGTATGTCAACACAGTAAATTTTATACTGCCAATAAAACCTGTTGGTGAGCTCACTGAGAAATTCCTAGATCTTGGTAGGCAATTAATGTTTGAAATACATAGTAATTTGTTTATTGCAATATTTTACACATCTACAAAATTAGCTTACCAGTCAGTAGCTAGCTGTAAGCTACAGTGTTGCAAGATAAACCTGCTAGTAAAACCTGTATATTACACTATATGCTCTTTTTAATAGTCTAATTTTCAAAGGGGTATTGGAAAGAAAATGCTTACTACTTCCAGTTTATTCTTGAAATACAAGTAGTGGAGATATATAGCTTATTAAATGGATTCCTGGCATATGGTAATTATGCTGATTCTAATGATGGTTAAACTCTAGCTCCAGCTAAATGTTAATAAGTGAGGGGTAGCAGCCTTAATTAAACCCACAAAAGATGTTAGATACTATTGTTCAGGCTCTGTAGCCACTGGAGCAAAGCTCTCAGTTGCCACCAAATCAAGTAAGCACTTCGGGTCCCTCAGGACTATATCCATCCAGAGGACTACCTAGAGATGCCTGGGGAGGGGTCGTTATTGCTGTATCCTGTGACTTGGAACATCAGCAGGGCATGTTGTGTGGCCAGTGTTCTTGGCAGCAGTTCAGCGATCTTGTTCGCTGAGCGTTCCCTTTTGAGATGCAGACACTGAGAAATTTGAGGTAGGAGTTAATCTGAAGGACTGCCTGGCTCTGCATGCTCTGGCTGCACCATGCTTGTCTGTCAGCACATAAATGCCACTATGGTTTTAGCCCTTTGCGTTTAATATCTCTTTTTATGGCAGAAGTATTCCTTCTCCCATATATCTCAGCTCAAGGTCGTCAGAGCCCTGCAGCTTTGAGGGGAGGCGTTACATCTCAAAGATACGCACTCAGGTGGATGAATGATTCTAAGAAAGAGCTTAGATACCGCTAGTGGTGAGAGAAGGCTGTAAAGAAATGCCTTTGCATGTTTTTAATGTTCTCAAATAAATTAAATTCTAAATTTTATTAGAGAGTGTGGTGAATTGGAGGGGTGTTTGCTGTGCCTCTGTGAGTTTGGAGGGCAGCTGGTGCTTAACTGCTAACCTGACATCTCTGCTGAACTGAGGACATACTCTGGTCCCCTTGTAGCATTGAGCCTCTTCAGCTCCTGAATAATAGTCTCACCTCAGTTTTAAGAGTCAAACTGTTAAAAGAGTTGGGGAGGACTGTTTAAGGAACCCTTCACATTGCGAATTGCACAGTAATGAAATTTGCAGGTTTCTATTGGTAGCTAAACAAATCTGTAACTATCAACCCTGTGCAAGGTAGAAACTCAGGATGAGGAAGGTTGATCTCATGCTATACATACATTGGTTGATAATGTAATATAGATCACATATGCTTCTCTTGAAAATTAGACTGAAGGTACTTACATTATTATAGACTAAAGTGTAAAGTCTTAGCCCAGAAAAGTTGAAAACCTGTTCTCTGCTCCTTCATGTCAAGTTTATACCAGACTCTATTGTGGACTTCTGTCAGTGGAAAGAAGAGGAATCAGTGAAAACTGAAAGAAGAGTCAACCCTTTTCTTGTTGCAAAAGACACTCGTAAACAATTAGTGCCATTCAGGGCTGCAACAGCCTATTGGCAGAAGAAATCTTTTTTCTTTTCCTGTGTCATTGACACTAAAGCATCCTATTCTTGATATTGCTGCCTGGTTAATGATTAGTTAGTAACAACTCTCTCTTCCTGAGGAAGCTCAGAGAGGCTAACCTAAGGCCAACCTCAAATTCATTGAGAAGAAGGTACTATTGTATGGGTTTGGGCCAGGACACAGAAGAGAAATAATGATTTCCTGATAGTGGTGGGCAGAGAGCAGAAATCTAAGACCTTTCTTTGACCTTCAGCAAACTCAACCATGAAAAAGCAGATATTGCTATTCTATCTAAAAGGGAAAGCAAAGGCCCAGAGATATCTAATAAATTAATGTTCCCTTTTGAGACTCACCTAAAAGAAAACCTTTGCCTATCAAGTGCTGAAGTCATGTTAGGGAGCAGGTGTGGTTTTTTTTTTTTTTTGGTGTTATTCACCATTTATACTAAGAGATTAAGTAAATATATAACTTTGCTTCCTATCACCACACCCCTGCCACCAATTTGGCTGAGGTCTTTTTGTATAGGTGACTGAAGCAAGGCATACATGTTGTCAGTCTATAAACAAAAATACTTTGAAGAGGCTTTTTATCACCTCTAGGTGTCAGAGAAACTGTTCTAACCCTGTCCATAATATCTTTAGGGTCACCCAAAGTTCTGGCATTAATAATGGAGACAGGGTTTTGGTTGGAATTGAGAGTGCAGCAGTTGGGGGACAGTTAAGCTCTGGGGTTCTTATACCCAAACCTTTAGAAAAATATTTAGATGACAAGATGAATAGATGACAAGAAAGTAGTCAAAAACCTCTAGAAATATGACAAAAGTGAGGTGGATGTAGGTAAGGATCTGCTTTTTGCCTGATGTGTTTTGGGTACAATCACCTATTTAATTAACTGATGGTTTCTGCATCCAGGTAGTGCAGGGGATTCCTGGTCCTCAGTGAACTGTCACTTGAGGTGCCAGTAGCTGGGCTGCGATACAACTTAGAGAGATCAGTAGATATTTAGGCTCAACTTGCAGGGACACAGTGGAGTCATTCTACCTCCCACCCAGCACTGCTCGGCTGGAGGAAAGCCTCCAGGCAGGAGAGCATCTATTTGGGCAGACAGAAACAGATCATGAGGGAGGAACCATCCACCAGCCAGGGATCTTCTCACCATGAGGAATGTCACCCATTGGTGTGAGGAGGTGGGCTGTAGTACTGGGATGATTTGGTTATTGGAAATTGAGACCTGCATCAACCACTAGTTTCATAGGTGAGAGTCTGTTAAGTGAAGTCTGTTAAGCAGGAAGCTAAAGACAGGGTCTTCATGGCAGCATGTTCTGCAGTGCCTTCAGTACCACATCTGAGGCCAGATGAACGGTCAGTGTGTTAATACATGTTTGAATTCTCCCTAAATGGTGAAAGGGTGTTTTGTAACGTATTTTTAATTTATTAGAAAATAGAGAACATCTTAGACTGCAGGGAGATTATACAGGAAGGATGGGTACTATCCAAAGCAGGCTGCTTTTGTGCACCTATTGTTTCTAAGAATTTAAGGGTTTTTTCAAAGCAAAGTCTGTAGAAAGCAGAGAGGTGTGAAATAATATAAGGAGTGTAAGACTGCGACATGCAGACTCCTTTAAGAGTAAAATAATACAAGTTCTGTATCTTTTAGGAAGGGTGAGGAGAATGAGACAGAAGTCATCAAGCTTCTGGTAGATGGGACAGAGAAATAGTTTTGTTTATGCTGTGACCATTAAAATGTGCAAGTGATGAATATTAAGCCAGTTGTTAAGAGAGGCTCAGGGGGGAAGAGCTGAAAAAAAAAACAAACAGGACTTTTATAAACAAATGAACAGAAGCTATAGTAAAAATAAACCCAGAAGATTCATGGATAAATATGATATGGTGAGTAAGAGTCAAAGCAGGTTTTGTACAAAAGAAAGCTATGCCTCAGAAACGGGAATTGTCCAAGGAGAACATGTATATTAGGGTGATCTGTCTGATGTTACTTACTGTTGTCAGACTTTCAACAAAGTCTGACATTCAAGGCACTCAAAGAAACTAAGCTCTCAAAAAATTAAGAGGAAAAGCACTCCGGCTAAAGGACAGGAAGCAAATGGTAAGAATTACCATTTTTACAGTGGAAGGATGCTGCTGATGGGTTTCCTGTGGATTTTTAGGTAGAATCTGTGCCATTCAACACATTCATAAATGGTCTGGAAAATAGGATTAATTAATAGTGAGATGACAAAATTTACTGAGATGGAAGATTCAAGGTAGTAAAACCTAAAATTGACTGCAGAATAAACATGATAAAAAGTGACTGGGTGGCAGCATGGAACCAAAGGCTCAGTATTGATAAATGCAAAGTAATACACAAGGGGAAAAAATAACCCTAACTATTCATACACCTTGATGGGCTCTAGATCAGCCATTTCCACTGAGGAAGACGCTCTGAAAGTCAATGTAAATATTTCTCTGAAAGCATCAGCTAATTCTAGCAGCAGTCAAAAAAAGCAAATTGACTCCTAAGAATTACTAGGAAAGGAAGTGAGAATAAACCAAACCCCATTATGCTACTGTATAAAGCTGTGCTCATCGCTTTAATTTGGTATGCAGTTAGAGTCTGCACCTCCAAAAGGATATTAGTAGGACTAGTATAAACACAGGCATGAATATTATTATATAGCTTCTGTCTGTGAAAACTAAAAATCTTCAGCTTGGAAAAGAGATCACCAAGGAGAAGATAAAATAGAGCTCCTTAAAATCCATGATGGTGTGGAGCAGGTGAACAAGGAATAATTTTTTTCACTGTTTCTCAGTAAAAGAAACACAGAGGAAGAAATAGGTAATCCATTTAAAACACAGAAAAAATAAATCTCTTGTGCTACTTACACACATAATGTGGAACTTGCACACAAAAGATGTGGATTTCGAAGTTATAAGTGGATTCAGGAAGAGATCAGGCAAGGTTCTGGAGGGTGAGTCAATGTGCTGGTGCACATGGGACCACCACCTACCAGCTCCCTAAGCCAGTGGCTGTCAGAGGGTGGGGGGATCTTAGGGCTGGGAGCACTCTGTGACTGTCCCACTTACTTGTGGTCCCCATTCTGTAAATATGTAAGCTATCACTGTCAGAGGCAGGATACTGAGCTGATCATTATGGATATTCTTCTGTTTAAATAGCTGAGCAACAAAGACAATGTTTTTGGATTGTGATGGAGTTTATCTGCTTTACACCAGCCAGAAATCTTACCTGCCATTTTTGCATGGAGGATCAGATCGATGAAGGGCAATAAACTTCTGACATGTTTGGCCCAGTGAGATGCCCACAATGTCTGAAGTTGAAACAAAAGTCCACAGTAGCTTGTAAGAAAACCATGGTATTTTGCTAGTTGATCCCTCCAGACTGTATTTTTTCAGTATCTGTGAGGATAAAGAAATTCAAACCAATCTGGACCCAGTTAAGTTTTAGCATCACTATAAGGCAGTTCCCCTGTGATTTGCAAAGCTACTGAAGGCTCTTCTACCTTTGTTCTCCAAGGGCAGTGGATGTCCTGGGTGCCCAAGCCTGTCTGTCCTGGCACGCTGTCACTCTCCTCTGGCAGTGTGCCTCCTTTTCCTCCTGCAGCACAGTAACGTCAGAAGTAGTCTACAGCTATCTAAAGTGCTCATTGAACCATTTTCTTCTTACTTTGTCTTCTTGACTCCTTGATGCTTTCTGTCACTCAAGACTCACGTGCTTCTTCTAAGCAAAGCCACCATAAGTGAGGTCTTAATTTCTGCACCATCTGAGCACTTTGAAGAGATTTTGAAAGATGTGGGTGTTCCAGGCCAGGGCAGATCTCTGGGGAAGGAGTGGAGGAGACAGCTCTTCAATATTCACACAGGGCCCCCCTGGGCATAGCCCTCTGGGGTAGGTTGGGTGGGGGATTAGACCCTACCACATGGTGCTGCACACCAGGGAGGTTGCTGTAACTCATGCATGATTGAGTAGTGCTTTGGACAGGACTGAGAAGCCACCCTGAGCTCATGCAGGGAAAAACAGTTGAAAGCTACCTCAGGACCCTCCTTACTGACTCTGCACGGGCATTAAGTCCCATGTTCCTTTTTGGGGTCTTTTGGCTTTTTTGCCTCCCAAGTTAGGCAAAGAAATTTCCCTCTGTCCCACAGGACTTGCCAAACAATTGTCAAAATCATGTATAAAGAGAGTTGAATGCATCACAAAATGTATATGGCTTGAAGAGAGCTTTAGGTCTTTTAAAGAGGTCTGCTTGCCTTCCTCACAGTAAAGCACTTTGAGATCTGTGGATGAAAAAACCTAGCACTGCATAGAACAATGAAAGTAGTAACACCCTCTGGGATAAATCCTGCAGTATTAGGCAGGCCTGAGATAATTATCACTTTCCAGCAGAGGAAGGAGGCAGCAAGCTGGGTAGAGTTCTGAGTTTTATCTGTTCTCTTTCTGCCATCAGAGGAGCAACTTTCATGCTCAGTTTGTATGAAAAAACATAATGAAACTCTACAGCAAGTAACTTAAAAGCTGAGTAACTCATTAGGACTTCTGTCCTCCAATTATGTCCCAATTTGCTTACCCCATTAGGTGCCGGTTAAATCCTACTTTATTTTATACTTCCATCTATTATGCTAGTGATCACTGTGATGCCTTTGAGGTTTATCTTCGCTGGTCTCATGGTACTGTGCATGGCTCACAGTGCAGACTGGAGCTACCTTTGGATATGGTGTCCTGGCCACAGCTGTGTTGGGTTCAAAGATTACCACTACCAACAGCTTGTTCTCTCCCTTCCCCCTAAGGTTTGCTGCCCTCTTCAGTTCTGCAGTTTTAATTTGGACATGTACATGGAGTAGTCATAATCACAGAAAAGCTGAGGTTGGAAGGCTACTCTAGAGACTGCCTGGTGCAACATATCTCCTCAAAATGGGGTCAACTAGAAAATCTGCAAGGATGGAGAATCCACAACTTCTCTGGGAATCGTGTTCCAGTGTTTGCAAGGGGGGTCATACATAAAAAAAAAAAAAAAAAAAAGCCCTAAGCTTTTTCTTAAATTTGAATTGATTTTCCTATATTTCAATGTATGTCTCTTGTCCTGTTGCTGAGAATAGTGTCTTTTGCTTCTTTCCTCCAGTTATTTACATATATTAAGAAGGCACTGCTGCCCCTGAGCCTTCTCTTCCCCAGGCTGAGCAAACCCATCTCTCTCAGCCTCTCCTCATATGTGATGCTCCAAGCCCTTAATCATCTTATTGGCCCTTTGCTGGACTTGCTCCAGTGCCTACTTGTCCAGAACTGGACAAGCAGCAGTTCAGACATGTCTCCCTAGGTCTAAGTAGAGGTGATTAATCACCTCCCTTGACTGCTGATGATGGTCTTCCAGCAACCCATGATGCTGTTGGCCTTCTTTACTGCAAGGGCACACTGCTGGCTCATGTTCAGCTTGGTGTCCACCAGCACCCAGCTCCTTTTCTGCAGAGCTGTTAAACCTGTGTGTAATTCTATTTTGCCAAAGGGATCTAGGTAAATGGAAATGTTCTTACAAGTAGGGGTTTTTTTTAACACAGGTCCTACGAGCGGAGCTGGGTGAAAGAGTGCAACCCTGTGTGGTTATGCACATGGCTTCAAGAGGGCAGTAACCTCAGGGGCAGTGGTGGAGGAAAGTAAGATGAATTTGTTGAAAGGGCTTGTTTAACCCTGTTCAACAGCAGCCACAACAACACAGCAAAATGCAGTCTGTTTCCCTGGATGGTAGAAGCCATAAGCAGCTCCTTTCTGAGCAAAGTCCATGCAGGGGTTTTGGGGCTGGAGGTGGATAATGTTGTCTATGGCTTGTAGGTGGCCGGAGTTGAAGAGCATTTTTCCCTTGCACTGACACAGGACTGGCAGGGCTGGAGGACTGGCTGCAGAAAGAGACAAGTTGGCTTCACACTTTAGCTGTCAGCAGTGTGGTGGCATGTGTGGTATGCTTGAGCTGTGATGTCCCAAACACTGCTCCCCTCTTCCAGCTGTCTCCCCAGGAGTTTGCCAGCGTTCTCCACAGGCTTGGGAGTCCTTGCAGCATTGTATTGGATGGATGGGCTTATGTCATTTATGAAAATGTGATGTGTAACTTAGCAAGCCATGAAACAGTGCCGAGCAAGCAAGTATGTCTATAAGGCACAGCTCAGCAGAGATACTGGCTCAGCTCCTGGGAGCAGGGTATCTGTGTTGGTCCAGTACAGCCCTTTTAGCAGGGCTAATTAGCTTGTGCATCACTTGTCACCACTCTCCTGGTGCCAATCTGGAACCAGTCTGGATATGAACTAAGTACATTGTATTTATTGCATGTTGTAAATGTGCCTGTAGGTTGCTGTTTCACTTAGGCTCAGCTCCATGAAGAGATTTGGATACCTAATTCTGTGCAGACAGCAGGAGTTAGGCATCCAGTTCTGAGGATCCTGTCCGAAGGCTCCTAGGCCAGTGTTACTCAAGTGCTATTTAATATGATTCAGTGTGTGTAAATCAGCATTGTTCTCTTTATCTGGAAAAGGGACGCTTTGATTTATATCAGCTCAGGACCTGGCATGCTGATTTTGTAGGAAAATGCCTGCATTTCCTCCTGAAGCCTGTGGCTGTGTCTCAGAGTCATCTGTATTCCACTGCAACATAGAGTTTTTTCAAAATCTGGGAGCCATTTACAACTTCACTGCCATGCTGTGGCATGATGCATTGCTTTGTAAACAGGTTCTTAAATAACCTGGGTCTTAAATCCATAAACTGACTGGGACTTAGCAACACTTTGAAAATCTCTTTGCCAAATAGCATACTTCATAGTACCCTCTGAACAGGGTTCACAAAGATCTGACTGTCTGAAATGTTCACGTTTCATTTGACGTTATTCCAAGGCATTATGAGACTGCCTAAGGCGTATTTCCCCTAAAAAAAATAAGAAAAAATGATCTGTTCTACGTGTAAAATGATGCATCTGAAATATATTATATGCAAACTTCCTCTGATATTTTATTTCCTCCAGGCAAGCATCCTTTTTAAACAAAATAAATGATTGCTATCAATTTTGCATTTGGAACTGGCTTGCTAAGACATCCCCAAACATAATATCCTCCTTGTGACACCTTGGCATTTGTCCGTCTTCTCTTCCCTCTTGGCTTTTTGTTCTCTAGGTGGAGCTAAGTGGGGATGGCTACTGTAGGTACCAATCTCCCTTACTTTATTCTCACACACAGATTTCAATTCATCTGCTTTCAACAGGTTTGGTGGGTTTATTTT